>JBCJKH010029227.1:0-24020 GCA_039877255.1 Loriculus beryllinus | reverse complement strand
GTCAAGGTCCCTCTGGATGGCATTCCTTCCCTCCAGCGTATCCACCCAACCACACAGCTTGGTGTCATCGGCAAACTCATTGAGGGCGCATTCAATGCCACTGTCCATGTCAGCGACAAAGATGTGGAACAAGACCGGTCCTAACATTGATTCTTGAGGGACACCACTCGTTACTTCTTCATGTTCAGCCATTAAAAGGGAAAAGAGGGGCTTTTAGGGAGGTTAACTGTCTTTTGGTTGGGAACTAGCTGGTCATCTAATCTTCCACTTATTAAACAAGTTATTCTTTTTATTTCTGTAACTCAGCCCACAAGTTTTCTTGCTTTTAACTCTTCCTTTATTCTCTCCCATGCTATTGGGGGTCAAGGGTAAGTGAGCAAGCAGCTTGTGGTGCTTAGATACCTTCCAGGGTCAACCAAATTAGTAACATCCAACCTTTCTGTTGTGCTGTTTGGTGATGTGCGAGTAGGTATTGAGGATTTATGCACACTTGTGACATGACTAAGCCTGTACCTGTGTTACAACCAGATTTGTGCTGTACCAATTTCTCCATAGCCAGATACAGATGTGCATGGTACGACATACCCAGCACCTTTAAGCAACGTAAAGAATGTGGAAGTGGGCTGGGTGCCAGACAGTACCCAGCTCAGTCTGCACTTTGCCTATAGGTCAGTTACCTATAGGCAACTGTCCTAATAACTAGGGAAGGTCAGTTCTCTACTTATGAAATTTGCAGAATTCAAAGAGAAGAATTTTGTGTAACACTATACATTCATTATGTGTTGCTAACATAAATGCTTTCAACATACTTGCCTTCAAATAAACAAAAAAGTTCTTCAGAATATGGGCATCTACTGTACATACTTCTCTCCTTGGGGAGAGGATGAGTTAGTTAAAAGTATGTGGCAGATGTTAGGCCCATCGTTTAGCACACTGCTGGAAAATGTTTCATTTTTACAGCAATAAGAAGCCATACAGACCAATGACATGATCTCATAACAGGTAGATATTTGTATCAAGATATTGACCTTTTTATGTTTTAGAATGGGAATACACTAGAGAAAAATGATAATATTTTTTGGTGCCACCTCAGTGTTGCTTTTACTGTATTCATAATAAAGCAACTTCTGTATCACTTAACTTCCTCTCACTGAGCAAAAAATGCTGTATTACATCAAAAATTAAAAACCCCTTAGCAGTAGATTTTCATAGAGAAATTTTATGGGTAAAATAAAAATCAAAAGTTAGAAGTTGTTGCAAGCAATTTTCCCTATTCACTTTAGGAGTATCTGAACCTGTGGCTTCAGGTTCTGGCTTTTGACTCTAAAAATAAACACTGCATCACTGTCTCACATATGAAAAATGCCATGAACACTGAAGTGTCTGCAGAACTAGTGTAATCTACTTGTTACAGTAAACTGAGTATCTCTTAGAGGGGTTTAAAGATTAGTGTACATCTGAGGCAAAGCTCTTTCTTGCACACCACTGGAATACAGTACAGTACAAAGATGACTTAAAGAAGTTATTAACAAGGCTGGTTATCAGTTATAACAAAATTTTTATTTACCAGCAGTGGTATGAAAAAAATTGCCAAAAAGAAGAGAAGAAGCCTGAAAGATAGGAATCCTGACTTCTTACGGTATGTAAGCATCTGTTAGTTCTACTCACACAACACCCACTCTTGTGTTACCTTAGGGAAGCAAAGGCATACACTTCCACAGAAGATTTATTTTCTCTAACCTTATTATTTGAAAAATAAATATGAGACATTCACTCAAGTCTGGCTTTCTTCTTTCAGAAAGAACTCTTCTGGAACGCTGATCTTGGTATACATTCTGCACCTTAGCTAGTTTGCTTTTATCAATTATTAAAACAACACATCATTTTCACGTTTATTTTTAAGGAACATAAAAATATAAATGGAGAAGTATTTAATACAGAACAAATAGGAAACAGTATTTTTACAGAAAAACAGATGGCCAAGAGAAAATCTAACCTACTTTGAGATCAACATGTTATACAAATACAGAACATAGCTCTCCCTTGTATGCAAGCGCTT
Organism: Loriculus beryllinus; assembly: GCA_039877255.1. Lineage (NCBI taxonomy): Eukaryota > Metazoa > Chordata > Aves > Psittaciformes > Psittacidae > Loriculus > Loriculus beryllinus. Next base: position 21,961 of record JBCJKH010029227.1, on the reverse strand, counting down.
TTACAGGGCTTGCTGCTGCTTTACTTTCCATATACTTTTTGAACACCCATCACAAAATACTAATCATGTATTTTACAAAGGACCCTGTCATGCCTTTATGAAGTGCTGAAAAACACACTAGATATTCTGTTCTTCAAAACATCTCACCTAATAGCATCCTATCGCCCTCTCAAAATATATATCCTTCTACTCTGCTTTTATTGATTTAGCAATCTGAATTCTGAAGAATTTCAGCTAATTGCATGCAGAACATTTTCTGCCAGGGCTGTGTATAATTAAACACCCAAATGCTACAGTAAAGACTGACTGCACCACCTTTACCATAAGACATATTAAGTGAAAAAATAAAAATAAAAAATCAGTATGATCATCTCATCTGAGCTGCATTTAATAAAAACCATCAACCATAGGACTTACTTGTATCAATTCCCGCCTGAAGTTTAACAGACTACTTTGACTAAATCATCCTTCTTATTTTCAGACTACCAGCACTGAGGAATCTACCTCAATCATTAGTAGTTCCAAATAGTAACATACAAAATGCTTAACTGTAGTCTGAATTAGTCTGAATTTATCTCCAGATTTGCTAAACTACAGTAATTTGATTTTCTTTTAATCTGCAAGACTGAGCAATCTGGTTTTGGATATCAGTTACTTTATCTCAGATGTTTCGATTTAGTGTACCAAAGATAATGTTAAAGGGTAGCTTGATTAATGGCTGGAAGTGCCATCATTGCTTTACTTTTACTAAGCTGTGCCCCAGTCTTTCATGATAACGCATGTGTCCCAAGTCCCGTATCATTCTTTAAGCCTTGTATATACCCTTTTCAGTTTTTCTGCATCCTCCTTGAAGTGCGATTGCCACATCCAAGTTCAGGATTTGAGTAGTGATCACAGCATTAACAGCCACAGAAGCAATGTAATTCGACAACTGCTTGATATTCCCCTTGCCCATTCATCCAAGACTACATTCTTTTGTCTCCCCTTGACACTGGAAGCTGATTATACCATGACCCTTCAAAACTCTTTCAGAAGTCTGTGCTTTGTGAGCGAAGAATAAGGCACTCAGTAAATAGAACCTACAAATAGTTTTTACATAGTGATTTCTCTTTTGCTGTATATCCTATTCTTCTATTTTATTACCTCAGACCTTAGAGAGATCTGGAATATGCCTGTGAAAGTGAGTGAGACTTCTATCTGAACTCATCTAATGTTAGGCAGATTAATTACATTTATATGGAATATACTGATTTTAGAATTTACCACCATGGGTTTTTTTCCTGCTGTTTTCCTCATGAACACTCAAACACTGCATACTTATTTCTGTGGTTTCAAGGGAGGACAGAGTTGGTAGGATATGAATGCCTAGCTCTCCTATATGCATTCTTTAGCTTCTGTCTCCTATGTAATGCCTTTTTGATTTGCAGTTAAACTGTATTCTAGTCTAACATTTTAATCAAATGTCCACTGTAGGGAAATCACAATTGTATTACCTTAAGAATACTGCCAGATTGTACCTACATTTAATTTCTGCTGATGCACTAGTCCTTAACTGAAGGTTTTGTGTCATCTAGTTAAAATACTTTTGTAATGAGTTTCTCCTCTCTTTGCTCCCTGACCTTTTTTCTGGTAGCCCTGACAATAGAAATAACAAACTTCTAGCTGCAGCATTCTACACCAGCTGAAGTCAGTACTCAGCAACAGTGAGATCATAACTTGAATTTTAGTTCAGCATATAATAAACTGGTGTTTTTAGATAACAGCACCTACGATATGGGCCTAGAAAACATATATGGCAACTTTCCAGTCTTCTGTCTTGCACTTACAAAGAGAAAGCCTTTGAAATTGTACCAGTAAATCCACTGACATTAGAATAAAAATAATCAAGCCATTTCTCTAGGATTAGGTGACTGATTTCAGCCAGTCAACTTGTAATGCCAGTATACCTGGTTTTAGCCTGACAAGCTTCTACGTAGCCAAATTCTGGAAATAATTACTAGTTTAAAAAATGCAAATATAATGCTACAGAAGTAGAAAAGGAGCAATTAGGGTTTTCTAAATTTAAATAAGCTTTCTTGGGTTTTAAACAATCTGATTTCAAGGGAAAAACCTTTTCTTTCTTGCTTCACACAAGTTCACAGATCCAAATTCAGAATTTCCACAATAAGTATAAACAATTTGGCCCCTTAAATTAGCAGGAATTCTTGCCAGTGCCTTCAGTGGAGTCAGAAATAGATCAAGGTATTCTCCAGGTGAATGCTGATACGGCATTATTTAAACGCATGAATGATTTCAACATCTTCAGTATTAAGAAAGTTAATTGCCTTTTGACTTCATATTGTGGAGATGGAAGACTACATCTCAAGTATTTACTTATGATTTTTCTTCTGATATCTTAAGGAGAAAAAGAATCACACTCAAAACATTTCTAACAGTGGCAAAAAAAAAAAAATAACCTAGTACTAGAAACATGTCCTGACTGTGGTTAGTTTTCGTGTAACCAAATTTTCTCACATATTAGACACTTCAACATTTGGATAAAGCATGAAAAATATCTGAGTGGACAACATATACAACAGAGTAGGAACTGTGCTAATCTCAACCCATTTAAACATAGTTTTTCTGGTAAGAAGTAATCTTTGTCTGTCTGGTACAGACTCAGTGGAACTATCTTACATACTATATTCCATGCTAAGTGAAGTTTGTCTACCAGAGCAGACAGTGACCTGAATTCCAAGGAAAATATTTAGAATTTCATACCAGAACTTGTAGTCTAGATTCTTCTCCACAGCCCTTCTGTGATTTCTTTTCAGTGTACACAAGTTCCTTCTTATTCTGAAATGAATATGAAACCTTGCTAACTCAGAAACAGAAGTGTTGCAGAGAAGAGCAAAAGTGTAAGACTTAAACCTTAGATAGACACCAACTCCAGTCCCACAAACTGAAAATATTTAGCACCTACTTGCTCACAGGAAAGCATCTCTCTCAGCAGCTAAGCCCAGCAGGATCTTGGGCACAGATACAGGTAACAGACACAGATTACAGGTAATTGCAATGCAATTTGCTCCTGCAGGGACCTCCTAACTACTTCAGACTGGTGTCCCCCACAGAGCTGATCTACTGCCTTTCCTCTAGAGAAGGCAAACAGCCCAAGCATCTCCTGCATCTGTGCACTGTAAAAACAAAATAAACACAAACAAACACCCTCAAAACAAACAAGAACACCACAAAAATCAAACAAACAAAACAACAAAGCAAACAAACAAAAATAACAAAACAAAACAAACCACAACACCACCCCCAAAAAGTACAAACAGGTAATGCAAGTATTCTGTCATGGAGTTTTCCTTTCAGGTTAGTAATAGCACTCAAGAAAGTTACAAAACTCCTGCTCTGTGCTCTGTTTCTGGGTATAATACATGGATTGATTTTGGTACATAGTGAGAAAAGGACAGCACCTGCATAGTCAGCAGTTGCATCTTCCTGCCTCATTCAGCTATATAGCTTATACGGAAGCACTGCTTTCCTGTATTTGGTATAGGTCCAGGGGCTGATGTATGCGGAGCTGGTGACTTCCAAGTGGATGCTGCTTATGGTAACATGAGAAAATGAGCAATGGTGGCTAATCAGGTTTTTTAGCCACTATTTAAAACCTGTGCAGCCCACAGGATTCACACCAATGAGTGATTAAAAAGGAAAGTTACTACAGTTTAGCATGTACATTAACACATGGGACACTTCATGTAACACTCCATTCAGATATCTGATGGAATCAGAATCATTAATGCCAGCATTTTGCTACTCACTTTTAGAGCAATAGCACACTAACCTGTCTGATTTATTTTGACAAAGAGCTCGAGTGGCACAACTCCTGAGACATCTATCAATACAGGATGCTCAGAAACATTTACGCTTTTCTTATTGGTAGGAAAGTATAGGAATCAACATTCAATTGTCAGTCACCACTTTTAAGGAATGTTTAGGTTTATGGCTGTGAACAAGGTAAATCTCACCCATTCCAATAAGCAGGATCAATAACATTTCACTCTATGAGGTATAAAAGAGAAGGTTTTGCATCATCCAAGTTTAAGTATTGTGGGATTCTTTCTATTACTTTACATTTACACTAGTTCATTCCTAAACACTATATGTGTTTTCCCACAAACACATATTCAGAACTCATCCATAAGATCATTGTCACAGCTTCCTAAAAACCAGGTTTGGTTGTCGTGATTTTTTCTTCTTAATAAAATATTTTTCATTACATTTCTTATGTTAATAACAATAAAAGTTGCACGCTGTGTCTATTAGCAGTGAGATATGTCTGTGTTGTAGATTGACTAGAAACCGCATTCTGGTGTTACCATGGCACTGAGCCACAGGTAACTCTGTCTTGATATTACACTAACCATAGGCAGGTATCCTCCCAGTTTCTTCAAGCTCAGGCAGCAGGAGCTTACATCTGCTAAAAATCACACAGAGCTGCCCCAATGCATATTTAAGGAATAAAACAGCACCCCTGTACGTCCAAGCAACACACCCAAGTATGTTATAGGGAACTATACCTGACTAGTGCCTTTCACTGAACACAGTTTGTCTATTACATTCCTTTGTCAACCTTTGGGCAAAACCCACCTCTTATACACCTCCGTGACATGCAATTGAATAGAACTCTGTATCTAGATGAGGACTTCCAAGATTAGTATAACTTCAGCAAAATGTACAGACTCCAAAAAAGTTGAAGAAAAAAAATCTGTGCTCTTGCATATGTGAACTGTAGCACCAGTTTCAATACTATGAATGTATATTTGGTACCTAACAACCTAGTATAAAAGGCAGTTATAGTTTTTTATTTTACTCCCAGGTGTTTGGTATCATACACATACATGTGCACTCATTCCTCTAATATTTCAATGCTCCACAAAGAGTGAAAAACAAAATCTTCTCCATAATCTATTCAACAAGACACATTGCTAGGCATAATTTACAGGTACAGAAAGAGAAGACACAGAAGTAGTCATTAGTTCTATATACCTGATGCAAGCTTTCAGGTTCAGTTTTTCACAACCCTCAGGACTGTTAACAATAAACAGCTCAGTTTCACATGATTTTAGCTGTACTGGTGATGTCAGCACACTGGCAAATTTTGCTATGTGTGTCTTACAAATGTTTAAAATGCTAAAAAATGAATGGCCATCTCTGTGAACCCACCTGACCTGTATTACCTACTCAGGATAAACCAGTCATTTGGCATTCAAGATGGGCAGAAACTAGTCTTCCAAAGCAGCATGTAACTTCCATAAGCTGAGACCATTCTCCACCTTCCTGCATTCCTCTGCACCCGTTCTACACTACTGCAGGCAACTCCTACTGATAAATCCCCAAACACTTTACAACTGTGCAGTGAATAAGAGGGTACTGGGGAGAAAACTTTTTAAGAACAGAACTGGAGAACATTAAAGCAGGTAAACTGTGGTCACACCAACAGCTTAAGATAACATTTTAGACCTTTAGCCTTAAAATAGCTACATTAGAACAGTCTAATTTTTATACTTAACCATGCAAAAAATACAGGAATTCTACGGCAGTCAGTATGACTCCATGCAGTGAAGTTGTCAGCAGTTTGACTTCTGCACCCGCCTAACAGACCTCACATGTATGATTAAACAGAATCAATACCAAGCCAGCATGCACTGAAGGGAAAAAAATGTTCTTCGCCTGTTGTTCTCTCTGCTATTTGCTGATAGCAGAGGAAAGAAGAGGTTTAGGAAGCATGCTCTCTACTTGTTTCAGAATGAGCATCCTCTTCTGAGCAGGCGACCCTTCCAGATCACTCTATGTCCATCACCACGTTTCTCCAGACTCCTAATGGTTTTCTAACTTCTTTACCCTCTGACACTTGCAAACAGAAGCCTCTTGCAGTTGTCACTCCTCTGCAGAGCAGTCACCTCTTTCTTCCCCTTCACGATGTCTCTGCCTCTTAACAGCCTAAGCAGTGCTAGTCTCCTTTTTAATACTTCAACTGGAATCCACGCTGGGATTGAGGGGAGGAACAATGGCAAGGAAAGTTCCACTCAACTACTTGGATGCAGTTCCTGTCTTTGGAAAATGTAGCTGGCAAACTTTCATCAGACTCTTCTAAGAATACATATATAAACTTAGATGGCTTTTTTTAAAGGCTTATACTTAGATCAAACACGGTTCAAGAACATGAAAAAACACATTCACAATACAAGGACAATAATTAAGCCAAATTTGAGGTCCTGGTTTAATGAAAATGCTACAAAAATTTGTTTAAATGGGAAAAATGACAACTTTCCCCTAATCTTGTTCTTGGAATTATTTAATAACTGACAATTTTATAATTCAAAGCAAGGTCTATGGTAACTTAACTATGGCAAGTACAAGCAGTACTTGTGTTAGGCTCTCCTCTATCTACAGGCATATTCAATATTGGCATAAAGTCAAATGGATGAACTGAAGTTTAAGTTACAGCAGTTTTCACCAGCTAGACTAAAGTTCTAAATTATTTCTATTTTTATGGATTCTACCCTGGATTCATGACACTCAGGACACTACCTCTGAATATATGCAGTAAAAATAACATGTCAATTGCCTCCTAAAAAGGATGGAAACTGTAAATCCAAAGGCCAAATGTTCAGCGAATCTTTGCAAATATTCTTTATATATTAGAGGTGTTTGAGAATCTAAGTATAGGACAGCTAGATGGGGGAAGCGGGGAGGGTTTTCCACTGTCAAGAAAGAAGTCAGAGTTTGCACATAGTAGTCCAGAATCAGAGAACACTGAACTTGCTCCAACAACTCATGTCCATGTGACCCAAACCCACTTTTAGTGCAGAAGCCTAGCAAGTATCCAAGAAAGGAAGACCAGCAATTACCTTAAACATTAAAAAGCTGTTTTATTAATGTACACTGTTCAATTAATGCTGTTCTTCTGTCTGTGTAATTACACACATATTAGTAAGACCTCCAGGTGCCAGAATGAATTCCATTAGAACATTTTCATTAGAAAATTCCATCTCTCATTTCTCAGTGTTAATCACCAAGTCAAGGCTGGAAACAAAGATTCATAGATCTTCTAGACATCAAAAATTATAGCCTTACTGGAAATACTGCCTCTACCACACAATCACATTCCAGCTAAAATCTTCAGTGTTATGGTGGTAATGACCCATTTTTTTCCTGCCCATGATGGAGCACTATCTCACAATTTTTCCCTATGCTAATATCCCCTTTGTTTTACAGATGATAACCATACTTTTCCTTCAAATTAGCTACTTAACTGCTGTAACTAAAACAAAGGCAACAAATTCCTAACTTGTCCTCAATCCACAGTTAACAGTAGACCTGACCTAGTGGACCAGTTGTACCAAAACAGAGAAGCACCACTCGAGCTTGTTGATCCATCTGCAAGTTCACTTAACACACTAGCCCAGCAGAAAACTTGGGCTTATTACTTCCTTGCTGGGTTAATTAAACTTTTGGGGGTTCAGTGACTGCCAAGGCTCAGACAGAATAAGAGATGGCAGCAGCACTTCCCTCATTCAATAAGAGTGCCTATAGATGTCTTCTGAAACTGTACCCTTAGCTCAAACTTCGCTGCAGTTGTTCTGAAACCTGAAGAAGGGCTTGTGTGCCCAATAGTTTGTGTGGATTTCCCTATTATATTACTTAATGTAAGAAGAGCTATTATACCTTCAGAAGCCAGACGTCCAGAAAAGCTCCTCTGTTATAAACTGGTCAGTTTTCATCCAGCTTCACACTGAATTCACCAGAAAAGCTTCTCTGCAATTAACAGAAATTTTGAATTGCAGACCAATCCCCTGTAAATTTACATTCTAAATTTTCAGCAATTAATAAACAAAAGTTATGCATGAATAGCAGATTTTAAACACTTGCCTGTGTGAGACACCAACTGTCCCTGAGTACATTATTTCAAATACATCCATTTGAATTCTGTGATCACTGTCCACACAGATACTTGCAAATTTTGATAAATATGTATTTGGAATGAAAGTACAAAAGTTTACATTATCTATGATGTATCAAAAGAGTTAAGATGGAAAGCTGAAAAATATTGGTTTGATTAAGCAGCTCTTCAAAATCACTTTGTATGCAGAGAAATTCTACAGCCAGAACCAACCAAGAGTACTTAGTCAAAATATCATTTATAGCATATAAAGGATCTTTTGCCTCTGCAGCTAGTACTGATGATTCTTCAGAAAAGTAAATAACAATTTTACAAAATCATGAAAGAAAGAAACATCTTTAACTTCATTCAATCCACACACTGGCTACTTAAGACCTGATCTTCCATCTGAAAAAAGAACTGTGTTTTCATTATGAAATTAATCAAGAGCCTGGTTTCTTACATATTCCATTCTTCTTGAGAGAGGAAATAAATATAATTGCACTTGCTTTAATTAGTGGTGATGCTTCTTTAAGAATCACTGAAGACTTTTATCTCAAGACCAATTAACTTCTTTGTGGCAGAGAGAATTTATCTGTCAGAGCTGATGAGTAGTAACTAGCACTGAAACTTATCCTCAGAATATTTAAGTTTTGGATTTTATTTGAATGTGATTTTTTTAGTACACAAAGACTCTAAGAGATGCAATGCAATACAAAAAGTGATCTGAAAAATTCTAGGAAAGTTAGATAGACTCACAGAATCATACAGTAGCTTCAGCTGGAAGGGAACTTCAAAGGTCATCTAGTCCAAACCCTCTGCAATGAACAGGGACATCTCAGAACCACATCCAGCCTGCCCTTGAATGTCTCCAGGGATGGTGCATCCACCACCTCTCTGGGCAACCTGTGTCAGTATTTTACCACATAATTTTTTCCTCACATCGAGCCTGAACGTCTCCTCTTTCAGTTTAAAACCAGAACCCCTTGTCCTGTCACAACAGGCCCTGCTAACAAGTCTTTCAAACAGATCAACCCAGCACATTTTACATCCAAAAGAAAAGTGATAATTTCTCTTTCCAATCCAGATTAATTTAATAAGATGATAATATTTTACCAGTACTGTTAAAAAGAAGAACCAGAACTAGGAAGTACAATGTGAAGACTTCTGCTATTGAAAGAAACTCCAGTGCTTTTCCTTTCTTCTAGGTAGAGCTTCAGATTCAGGAAATTAATTTCTTGTTATAGGTCATGTCATCAGTTTTACATTGTATTATTACGTCAGCAACTGCTAAAGAGACTCAGTGTTAAGTCTTGGAGAGCTGCTTTTATCAATCAAGCCCTGCTATTGATCAAGGCCGGCAAGCACTATCACTGTACTGACAAAGCTAAAATAGGAATTATGGCCATACAAGTAATTCCAATCTGCAGGTACTTCCTTTCTGCATCATAAATTCACAGACTATGAAAAATGCAGCAATTAGGAGAATGCCAAGACTGGAAACTGAAACTGTTCTTCAACAGGAACCTTTTCATGGGTTAGAATGCTCAGTGGGAGCACAATACATGTTACAGCCTATGCTATTGTCTTACATTTGGGGGATGGGGTGTCTTAAGCTCTTATTTACATAAATTATCCCCATTTTAAAATTACTGAAAACAAAAAAGAAACGTCTATAGACAGTAAAAACATAAGAATTAATCCAAGTGCGCTTTCATATATCTATACTATCTGTATGAGTATGTATTAAAATACTTTGACTTCTTACATGATGGTAGAAAATCTTAAAAAATCTAAATGTTAATGCATAGTGAAATGTTTAATTTTCTAGTTTTAAAGAGAAATCTCAGATATTCTACTTCTGCAAATTACTTAGCTGCAGCCACTAAGAAATATATGTTACTGTCTCATTAAGTCATAAAATCATATATATGATCACACAACTATTAATTCACAGTTGTTGTAAATTTAGTTCTGTTTAGTGAAATGGAATTCACTAATACTGACTGAAACTGCTACAGAAAAATTATATTAGTCCTGAAAAAGTAAACCATGAACATGAATAATTTTAAAGACCACTACAAAGAGAAAGTAATGTAAATGTACCGAGTAACACTACATTGAAAATCCATATATTTCCTATACTCTGATACCTGCCAATGTGAAATCACCCTTGTAATTACAAGGTGAAGATAAAGCGCCTGTCATTAAGTTGTAACCACAGCATTTGGTTCCTCAAGGAAGAAGTCAATTGTAGCAATTTTATCTGTCTATAATCAGTGTAAGCAGTCTCTAGCTCCACATCTCTGTGAAGTGAACCAGGATAGCTCAAGTACCAAGAAGAACTATGTGATTCCAAGTCCACACCTGAATAAACCTCTACTACGGGTACCACAGGGTGTTTTGTATAGGCAAGAAAATCACAAATAGATCGGGGTTTGGGGTTTTTGTTGGTGGTGGGTTTTGATTGTTTAGTTGGTTTTTTAAGGACCAGAAGACACTATGAAAATTACAACCAGTCTGCCCCTTAGAGAAGTTCATCACATTTGAGAATTCCTGTGAGATTTTTCCTGCTGAACTATGTTAAAGCAAAACTTAAGTCTTATTTTTCTTAGGGCTTAATTTTTCTCTTGGTAGTATTCATTGTTTGTTTATGGTCTCCCTCACTGGAGAATCACATGAGTCACAAAAAAGTGAATTTAGATTTGTTGTTCTCTTTCATTCATACTGCTGTATATTTGGAGACATATTTTACTTACAGTGTTGATCTTTGGACAAATGTTCTATAAAAACTGCAGAAGAATTGTTTTTCTTTGCACTGGGATACAAACACAGTAAAGACATCTAAAATGAAGGCTATTACTTATTACTTATTTCCGTAGAGATCGGAAGCCAAATCAGCCAGGACACTAAAGTGCTGCAGAATTTACAAACACAGAACGAATGACAAAGTGTTCCCTACAAGCTCATAATACAAACCCTAAGATGTAACAGGTGAACTAAACAAGTGTGCAGAGTGGAGCCTGGAAGATGGAAACAATAAACTGGATGCAAGCAATTTTACGGCAATTACAAACTACGACCCTCCCTGCTGGTATCAGATGGTACTCACTGATTCAGCTGTCTGCTCTCCATAAGCACAAAGCCATAGATCTTCTGAGGAAGCAGAAAACTGCCATAAAGTTACCAGAAACAATGTATCGTTGTCTGAAAATAATTTTGTAATGCTGCCATCAATAATATGCATAGAATGAATCATACCCATGAATCAGGAAAAAAAAACACAGCTTCACCATTTAGGTCCCAACACTGTTTCTCAGTACATCTCCACTACTGATTTAGTGTGTAGGCACTTGCTTTTTTTGACAAGAATTTGCTTTGAGTAGGAGTGGTATGACTACAAAGTGCCCTTCCTCCAAAGAACCAATATTGACACTGTGCACAATGGGTCACCGAAGGCACCCCATCTGCAGAATGGATACCCGGTTCTTCAGCAGTCAATGCTCAATGGAGAGTGATACACTCTCCAAAACAGATAGCACAAACTCTACTGTCAGTGAAGAGTCAACACTGGAAAGCAGCTCCTGAACTATCCCAGAACTTAGAGACATGAAGCCTGGTGCCTCCCTCTTTGCAATGTATCAGTTGGTAATAGAACAGCATCTTAAGTGAAGATCCCCCCAATAACTTTTGTCTCATCTTTAACCTATTCTGAGAAAGTAAGTCTTCTCAATTTTTCCAATTAGGTCTTTTATAAAAATAGGACTACGGTAGCAAATTAGCAAGTTATTTTTTAATTTCAGCCAAACCTCAAAACACATATAAAATAATGACAAAGGAAGAAAATTATTCCGTAACATAAAGAAAGGACCAATGCACAGTAGCAAATAAAGTTTATCCAGATGTTAGGAAAACTGCTGAGACATGCATGAATTCCACTACTAATAATGGGATATATGGTTTCAGTTTTAGGTAACCAGTCAAAGTTATTTGTTTCACATGTAAAAAGTAAATAGTGGTAAGCTGTTGAGACTGTTGTGCTCAAGTAACAGTATATACCTTTCATTTCAGAACTGTCCTACGCTTGGCAGTGGACAATTTTTATTTTATAAGCAATAATCAAGATAGAGGTGGTAACACTGATATTTCCCACCTGCACACATGCAGCTAGATAGACACAGTCTGGTCAGAGCATGGTGGAGCTTGCAGCCAGTGCTACACCTCCTCTGCTCATTACAGATTTCAGTCTCAGAGTTTGTCAAGCTGTTACTTTTCATAGCAGTAACTGGAAATCACCTTGGTACAGTACTCACTTTTTATAACTTTTTTTTTTCTTTTAATACTGAGACTAGTAATAGAAATTAATTTCCTCACAGGCAACTGCAATAAATGTTTTTAATTGAGGATTTGGGGAGCAAATGGCTCCCAGACAAATGTGCACTTGGCACAAAGTTTTCAATAGTTACAGAAAAGATTTTCTTTTTCAGCACCAGCATTGTGCCTTTCTACAGGAATAGTTCACAACTTTGCTTGGGACTGCTGTATCTCTCTAGAATGGGTCTTTAAAGCAAAAACTGCAAAACCCCATCTTTCTTTCCTTTCCCGTTTTTTTTCCTTTCCATTGGGATGTTAACTTCCAGTTGAGATAGCTGGGCGGCCATATGAAGGTGCTGTCAGCACCAGTCCTTCAGAGCACAGAATCTCCAAAGTAGGTGATAACTTGGAACTATTTTTTTGTCAAAGTACTATTTATTCCAAGTAAAGATTATAACTTATTATACAATCATAGAATGGTCTGGGTTGGAAGAAACCTTAAAGATCAGCTAGTTCCAGCCCCCCTGTCATGGGCAGGGACACCTCCCAGTAGACCATGTTATTCAAAGCCCCATCCAACCTGGCTAAAACTATTCAACATCATCTCTTTTTTGTGGGTTTTTTGGGGAAGGGTTGGTTTTGGTGATGTTCTTTTTTGTTTGTTTGTTGGTTTTTTGTTTGGTTTTTATATATATATAAAAGGCAGTGTAAGATTACATATATATTCATAAATGTATCATGCTAAGAACAAAACCTAGGTATCCCAACATAGCAAAACCCAAGATACAAAGTTCAGACACTCCACTTTTATATACATTGCCCTCCTCTGTTGTCAAACTTCTGCTGTGCATCCTACAGTAATCTGCTTAACAGTTGCACAGAACCAATCCATTTTATCTCACTTTATTTTGCACATTCTGCAGGCTTAAAAGTGAAACGTAGAATTTTTCACTACTACTTTGAAGCCTAGAGTGCATATATAGCAGGAGGAAACAGCTGGAGCAGAGTAGTGAGACCACTTCCAGTATTACTTGCTGTAATGCTTTCAGCTGAGATCTGGCCACATAGAATGCCATACACACTGTAAGTTTCTATCTTCTTGTAAGAAAATTAATGAATGCTATTTGACCATTGATTTAAATGCACAAATACAATAGTATTTTTCCTGTTTTTTATCCTGACCACCCAATATACCTAAGTTATGAGAATCTCTATTACAGTGTGTTGACAGTCATGTGCAGTCTTTATTTGGTTATCTTTAGAATCTTCTGGTAGTGAGGTGTTAAAAGCCACACAATGAACCCTGAAGTACTACAGTTCTCACACACTTCGTTGCTCCATTCCTGTAATTATGCTATAAAATTGTTTCTGAAGTGGCAGCAAACTCAAACAAAACTAGTCAAACAAAAACTAGTGAAACAAAACCAGTAACACACCCTTTTCCCCCCAACAGTAACAAATACCCACACCAACCCCTTCCATGACTGATGCATTCATCCATTCCTGTTTGGAGAATGACTAGAGATAGAAAACACAGGCAGCGAGATAAAGGATACCCGATGCCAAACAAGACACAACGGTTTATCAGTAAGTCATACAAAGCTGTTAAGATACTTTTATACTGTAAAACCAAGTGCTTGTATTTGTAAAGCAGTAACTCACTCCTGTAAACAGCAACTTCATTTCTCAACAGCGGCAGGTATGCCGAGAAAAAAAGGGGAATTAATCTTGTAAAATTCATAATTCTGTCCCTGTACAGAGAGAGGCAGACATGTCAAGAAAACATGGAAGATGGAAATTCCACTTTGGAACCAAGTTGAAATTGAAGGAAAAATTATATATAGGTCCCAGCCTCAATCCCATTTAAGACACCAACAGGCAAGAGAATCAGGTACAGAAGCCTACATAGGTACAACTCAAACGTGTTTATTAAATAAAGTGGCTTAATTTGTTTTCCAAATATGAATTTATGCATTTCCACGCTAACAAACTATTTTTGCTTAACAAAACTAAGCAAAACAAAACCCAGATTAAAAGCATTTGGGATCTGTCTCTGGCTTCAGGGTACTGACATACTGCGATAACATTGGGGGGGGGGGGGTGTTCAAATTTTATTTAAGAAACAAATACGCTCTGAATAACATAGTTACTTTAATCTGTCCATCAGCATCTCCCGGTTTGAGAATTTAAGCTAAAATAAAGGGCAGCTAGCAGATACAGAGAGAGGTTCCTATTCAACCACCGAGCCAGGAAAACTGCAATGGAGTGTTGCAAAACTTTCACAGTTCACAGACTAGCCTCGGGAATCCTGCTGGGTTTCTGAGCAGTCTATATACTTCTTACAACCCACCACTTACCAGAAACTGACACTAACCTTTCCCTGTCTACAGTAACAACTATGCTCCCTCGCGATTGTGTGTATGAGAGATGATTCACTTGCTTCTATTCCATGGAACTGATGATTCATTCAATCGTCTCCAGATCATGTTAACATACTAAACATAATGGCAGCAAAAATCAAGTTCTTAAACTTTGTTATGCTCAAATGTTTATTTTTGGAGAGAGCACAGAAGAAACCCAACATGCGGAGAGGTACCAGGACAGGTTATGTTCCAGCTCAAAGACAAGGTTTGGGAAACACACCCAACCCACGTGTAAAACGAGCTGCCGTATTCCACCGGCGGGCTGCGAGGTTCGCTCCGCTCCTCGCCCTGCCCGGGCCGCGCCGCCCGCTCCGGGACAGGGCTGTTCCCTCTGCCTCGCTATCTGCTGAGGGATGGCGCGGCGGACCGGGGTGTACCGCGTGTGTCCCCCCGCCACGCAGAAGACTTGTGCCTCTCCTCCTCCGGTGACAGCTTATATAATAAGCCAAGCTAATCACGACGGAAGCGAGCCAAACTGCCACGGAGCATTAGGCAGGGATAATTACCCACAGGAACAGATGCTTTGGACCAGAACCTACTCCTCGCTAACTAGCCGCCCAGGCGCCTTGCTAGAAAAATCCTCGCAGGGGTGGATCGGCTCCCGCCGCAGCCGGCCGCGGAGCGCTCGTCACCCTCATCACCCAACCGCGCTGCGCGCCGTCCCTCAGGAACACACGAGCATCGCGATCGGCACCAGCCTCCCGCGGGCGCGCTCCGCGGTCCCCGGCGCCCTGCACCGCCGCCCTGCCCCGCCGCCCTGCCCGCAAAGCGGCCGGCTCCCTCCTCGCCGGCGAATTGGAGGAGAAAGTTACTCGTCGGCCCCCTCCGCAGCGCGGTTCAAGAGCAATGTCACGTTCAACAACTTGTTATGACACATGATCCCCCCCCGCACGCATCCACACCCCGCCGCCGCCCGCCTGCCCCCCTCCGCCCCTGCTGCCGGGCCGGCCCGCCGGCAGCCTTACCTTCCCCCTCGAGAGGCCGCGGGCACCCGCGGGCGTGTGCGGGAGTGGGGTGCGTGTGGCAGCGCGGGCGGCGCCGGCTGGGCGGGGGGAGGGGAGGGCGGTTGAGGCGGTTGGGCGGCGGGAACGCGCGCCTCGCCGGACTTGCTGGCGGGCGGCGGGGGAGGCTGCGGGGCGGCGCGGGGAGCGACGCGGAGGGAAGAGCGGGGGGCGGAGGAGTTTCCCGGGGCTTGTTTACGCATTGCCGCCCCGCTCGGTGCACGCACTTCACTCTCTGATTGGACACAAACTGGGGCACAGCCTGGCTCGGGCCCTGCCGGCACGGCAGCGCGGCGGCCCTCGGCGCCACTCGGCCGCCGCTGGAGCCCCTGCTGGGCTGCGCCGCGGCGGGGCACGGGGAGCTCCACCGCCCGCCCGCCGCCCCACGGGCACCACCAGCACCCGCCACCGACACTCGTCCCTTCTCAGCCGCTGCGCGGCCGCCGGCACTGCGCATGCTCCTCTGGCTGGCGGGGGCGCAGAAAGCGCATGCGCCCTCGTGGCTGCGCATGCCCGTTGTGTCGGGGAGGTCGGCGCCAAGCAGCTGCCCGGTCTGTGCCCTCGGCTCCCGGCGGGGCCGGTGGCGGGGTGGCTGTGGCAGTAGGGCGGATCTGGCAGTAGGGCGGCTCAGCGGCGGGGCGGGGGCTGCGACCGCGTTGTCCACCTCCTCTGAGGCGGGAAAGTGGTGACTGAGCGGAGACCGGTGGAGCTCTCAGCTCCCCTGCAGGCGTTGTGTAACCCCGTCCCTCTGAGGGCCTGGGGCGGCCAGCGGCGGGAGGGAATCGCTTCAGCTCTGCTCGAGCTACGGCGGAGACGGCCGCCTTCTGTAGTGCCACCGCTTCTACCGGCCGTAACGTCTGGGGAGGAGCTTCCCCTGGGGGCTGCTTTGCATGTTTATATGAGTGCGTTTCCCTCCTGGAGAGGTAAATACACTCTCCCCAGCTCCAGCCGCAGGACCTGTCGCCGCCGTGTAGCGGGAGGGGCCGGGTAGCGCCGCTGCCGTCTTCCCGCTGCTACGCTGCAGGTGCGTCCCGCCCCGGCGGCTCAGTTATGAGCACAACATTGCCAACGGGATAGGAAAAGGACTTCTCGTTCCCTTAGCGCATAGGATCAGGGAAACTTCACAGGGCGGTACGCGGGCGCAGTGGGCGTCTGCAGGCAGCAGGGTTTACAGTTATGTGAGCAGCCTCCGCGCCAGGAACACCGTATTGTTCCGTTTGGGGAGGCAAAAGGCCATTGCAGCAATGGGTATTTTCTACTTTATTTCAGCTGTGTTCATTGTGACTCATATCTCATCCATGGTAATTTCCAGCGAAAGAAATAATTTAAACCAAGGAATTAATGAGAACATAACTCGATTGAATTACATTACTCGTGTATTCATTAATTCTAATTAAGTAACCCCTTACCGTCCCTTTTACTCCCACCCTACAGTTAACAATGGCAATAAATACAATATCAAAATGTATGCCATGAGGGCTCTTTGCAATAGGAATCCCCAGTCTGCACACTCAGTGTGCACCACAGGAATTTCCCTGACTCATTTGCTGATGAGTAAGCTGCTCAGTCAAGTTTTCCTGAGATTTAATAGTAAAGCAGTCAACTTCCTCATGCTGGTAAAAGAATCAGTATTCCCTGTAACCTCTGTCGCGTCTCTTGCATGAAGTTTGGGATAAGACTACTTACTAGAACCACTTTCCTGCAAGCCAGCAGAGCAGTTGGCCAGCTGTCAGGACTCCTGGTGCTAACTTACAGCGGGGCATTCACCTGCAAGTTAGTACCTGTCATGAGTTCAACTTGCATTCTTAGATGGGAAGTCAAAGAACAGCTTTGAGGGGTTCTCTTTAATCTGTGATACTTTTCAAGTACCATTGCATTAAAAATAAACTACCTAGAGAAGAGTTTTCTTGCGCCTGCTATCTTTTTTTCCTCTTAGCCACCTCAAACCTTCCTGAGAACACTTACCAGGACATCTGAGTTTAAGATGCTTCAGCAGCATCTGACCAGGTTGCAGTATCACATGTATTTAGACATCAGTGTGCACTGTCAGGAAGTGGATATTCTGTGCCTTGCTGGTCAGACTAGTACTGATATTGACTGTCAGGTCATCTGCTAGTTATAATTGGGTTTTTGATAATTACTCAGATTTGTGGTATCAGAACAGTGCATTCAGCTCCTTCGAGTTTATACTCAATGGGGATCACACAGTGCACAGGGTATATTTAGAGGTTAAAAGAAACTTCACTGAAAATATCTATACTAGCTATTGCATCAGGCTCATTGAAAACTCCAGCATCTCTGAATAGTTTTACCTGGGTCCTATCCCTAAAGGCTTGGGGTGGGTTATTTAGTTTTGTTTTGGGAGGCTTGTGCAAGGCTGCAGTAAGTAAAACTTCTGACTTCTATAGTCAGAACTAAACTGCTATAGTCAGAAGCTTTCATTTGCAGAAAGTAAACAGAGAAATTAATTTTATTTATTTAGAAATTTATTTAGAGAGTAAATAGGGAAATTCTGGATCATGAAAGAACAGTTTCCAAGAGAGACAGTAGTTCTTGCTGTTTTCTTTGCTCATTTGAAAAAGGGTAGAAAGAGAAAAACATGCCTTCCTAGTCCTTCATGTATATGAAGATTCTTGAGCATTGGGTGATTTTACTGGAAAATCAATCTAGTCTAGGTCTACCCTCTTTCATCATAAAACCATTCCCCTTTGTCCTGTCATTACCTGCCTTTGTAAAAAGGTCCTGCTCCAGCTGTCTTATAGGCCCTCTTTAGGTACTGGAGGTCTCCCAGGAGCCTTCTCTTCTTCAGGTTGAGCAATCCCAGCTCTCCCAACCTGTCCTCATAGGAGAGGTGCTGCAGCCCTCTGATCATCTTCGTGGCTCTCCTTTGTACTTGCCTCAACAGGTCCATATCCTTCCTATGTTGCAGTCCCTAGAGCTGAATGCAGTACTGCAGGTAGGGTCTCATGAGAGCAGAGAGGCAGAATCACTTCCTTTGATGCCGCTTCGATGCAGCCCAGCATACAGTTGGCTTTCTGGGCTGAGTGCGCACTGCTGGGTCATGTTGAGCTTCTCATTGACCAGTACCTTTAAGTTCTCCTCAAGGCTGCTCTCAGGGCATTCTCTGCCCAGCCTGTCACCTTGTACTTAGCCTTATTGAAATTCGTGAGGTTTGCATGGGCCCACCTCTCAGGCCTATCAAGATCCCTCTGGACAGCATCCCTTACCTCCAGCATGTTGACTGCGCCACACAGCTTTGTGTCATCAGCAGACTTGCTGAGGGTGCAATTAATCCCACTGTGCATGTTGCTGACAAAGATGTTAAACAGTGCTGGTCCCAGTACCCAATGCAAAACATGATTTAGTACTAAGACATCTCACCAAATGTTTTCTGTCTACTTAAATAATGGATGTGGGTTTCCCCTTTAAAGATTTTTCTTCACAGCCAAGAGGGCCACATATTTAAACATAAGTCCATACATATAATTTATAATTGTAAATTTAGATTACAGTTTATCTTCCCACATGTTTTCTGGTCTCCTAGGAGACACCAAATAGCAAGGGACTAATAATGAAAGCACAAGAGTTGGCACCACTCACTCTATTTGTTGCAATGTAAGACATAAAGGTCTAAATCCATTAAGTAGCTGTGAAAACCTCAATTGCAGATTCCAGTTTTATTTTGTATCTTAGATGATACTGAATTCTTAGTGTAAACAGCTTTTACAACTTCACAGAAGAAGAGGGTTTGTCTGGTTCAAGACTCAGTTTTCTAACTATATTTCTTTCACTTCCTCTGTTGCTTTTATTTCTACTACAGTGGGGAGCCTTAAACCACTCCCTCTGTCTTTCTTTTTGATCTCAAGCTTTTTAACATGTACGTGTTTCCTCAAGATGATGGCTTTTAAAAACTCAGTTAATTGTGATTAGAGCAACAGCCACATCTGGATCTTCTCTTACTATGATGCATCTTGGGAAAAGTTGTATGAATGTAGTTCTCAACCATAACACATGTGGTTGGGATATATTATTTTTTTCGTAACTAAAAATAAGCAAAATCAAAGTGTTTAAGTTGTTTCTCAGCCGCTGCTACATTTAGGGTTGTAAGATAACTTCCAAGTCATTAGCAAATCTCTAAGCCCACATAATTTCCACTGAAGGACAAGCCATAACTTTGTGGTATACGTTTATCTTTCAGATCTCTGGCTCTCAATTTCTGACTTAATATATGTAATTATCAGTGAGTGCCCTTCTTACCTCTTCAGGACTATTGCCAGGGTGCATTTTTCCATTTCCAAAGCTTACACAGGAATTGCAATTATGGCTTTAAAACATCTAGCATTAATTAGGTAGCTTTCTTACGAGCTAGGACTTCTTGCCAGCATGAGCGATGAATCCCTCTCCCTTTCATCCAGAATTTGACTACTAAGCTGTCTTGTTTATCAGAGTACTAGGGCACTCCGTGACTACTTCCATTTGAAAAGAGAGCATCACCACTCCTAATTCTATATTTAGAATCATTCTGCTATTTTAATTACTATTTTACCCTATAATTTTTAACTTCAGGCATTTCCGTTTCATGCATTGTATATATTACCATGTCATATGCATTTGGCTCTCCAAGCCAAGTTATCGGTTGTTTACTGGTCAGCTATAGGCACCCTTGGGTTTTGGTTTTACTGAGCACAGCTCAGTAGTACTCTTGATTCTAGGGTATCTCATACCAATGGTGAGACTAAATTGTGAATTCTGCTTTTTGGTGGATATTTTAAACTTGAGCATTGTTTTATTTCTATTGTATTAAGTCCCAAAACATACTGACATATTAATTACACATTGGAAAACAAGTACTGAGAGGACTTTGGACTAGACTGAGTTTTGACTCAGTTGCAGAGGAGAAGGTGTAAAACACCTGCTTAGCCTGGCTTCAGTTCCAGCAGGAGGAGGAGTTGCCAGATGATCTATCTTCTGTCAGCTAGAATAACTGCCTAATTGCAAAGCTGCTACAGAGCCTACCACAAGGTACTATCAATTTACTTTCTGCTCAGGACAAAGCTGTTGAGATCTGCAGGTGAAAAGCGTGTAATCTATTGTCACATTGTAAATATGTAAATAAATGACAAACATCTTTGAGCTACCAGCCAGAATCTGGTACTAAAGACAAACATCTCCAGTGTTGGAGCAGATCATTAAGCACAGCTACAGCCACAACAAGGCTAGACTCTCAGCAGGCATTTTGCACTCCTGCAAAGGCAGCAGGAGTCTCTGCAGACCTCCTCTAGTGCTTTGAGGCAACTTGTATCTCATGTCCAGTTGCAGTGCTCCAGAAGCTTTCTCTACTTCCTTACATTTCACTAATGTTTGGATTGGGTTTTTTTTTTTGTTGTTGTTTTTTTTTTGGTGGTGGGTTTTTTGCTTGTTTGGTTTTTTTTGAGCTCAACCATGTTCTATAGCTTAGTATTCTGAAGCATTTCAGTTTTAATGTCAGAGGAGGGTGTTTCTCAGCAGTAGTTTGAATTTCATCATTTTACACAATATGAACTAAGGTATAATTACATTATATAAGAGGCTATTATAACCTGTCATTTTGTAGGCAGGATAAAATGCTTGTGAATGACTATGGGCAATCTCCCTCGAAATGGAAAAGGGTATACAGACAAGTTGTCTCCTAGTACTGAGCTGTATTGTTTCACACGGGAGAGTTCTGCTCATAGAGAATGCAGAGAGGATTTTGATAGACTAAACTATTAATGTTCTGTTTGAGGGGGTTGGCAGGACAAGGCTGATACCTGTGCTCAGTAATGACAGCAGCTGCTTCTGAGGAAGTCTCCTTCCTGTCAGTAAAATAATCCTTTATCAAGAGATTCAGAGAATAATTACTGAATAAAATCAATCCTTGAGCAGCCCAGAGACCATGCTAGGAAGTTCCTTTTACTCTGCAAAGCAGAATGAATGAAGGAAAGCAGGGTGGCAGAGCAAAATCTCCAGGAACACTTTTCATTTACAGACAGGGATGTAACTGGTCTTGTACACTTCCCTTCTGTAGCTTGTGGTGTGCAAAACAGCTCACAATTCAATTGAGAGAAGTAGCTGCTCAGGAGGACGAGGTGCAGCTACATGTCTCAATTCAGATCATGTTCATACCCTACCATGTAAACATTTCTGGACTTGCCTAAAGAAAAATATTTCCTGCATTGAGTCTTGTTTGTTTCTTTGTTTTTGATAATGTTGATCTGAGCCAATGTTGAATTAAAAGGAAGTAGGACTAGGGTATTTATACCCTAGTCCTACTT
>JBCJKH010029226.1:0-14452 GCA_039877255.1 Loriculus beryllinus | reverse complement strand
CAGACTATGTCTGAATACTGCATACATGGGTGATATCTGAGGAGAGCATAAAATGTGTTCTCTAAGCACAAAGAATGCTAATTATCTTTTTCTCCTTTGCTTTTATTCTTAGGCCTGTGGGAGACAGATGTTACTTAGCAAAGGGAGGGATGAACATAACTTATTTTGGGCTCTGGAGAAGTTAAAATGTGGAATGTGTCTGTGGTTCACTGGCATGTCTGTTCTTGCATCATTCCTTGAACAAATTTCTCTGAAAGGTGGCAGGAATTGCTGGCATTGTTGGTACAGAATCAAAACTAAGAAAGAGCTGTGTGTTCCACAGAAAATTGGATGTTTGACTCATGCTTGGACTTTGAAAACCAGAATGTATTGTATATCTACTCACTGAACACAACATTCAGGAGGTGAATGTGTAATGTGATAAGAATTTTCTCTTTCTTGGTCTTGTTTCATTTAAGGCTTTCTTTAGTTTAACATTTTGGAACTGAAGAGTTACATGTTTAAGTATCTGAGGTGATACAAGTGCAGGGCTAGTTTCAAGTATGCTTCTTTTTTGACTTGAAGAGTTTGGCTGTTGACCTGTCTCATCCTAGTACATGAACAAATAGCACATAAACTCATTTAAAGGAGAGGAAGGTTTGCTTGTACCAATATTAGTTTATTTGCGGTTAAGGTTTCTTAAAAAAAAATAAATTCCTTTAAGCAAATGTTTTTGCTGTGTTTTTGTTTGTCTTGCAGGTTGATCCAGCTTTGAAAGAAAAATTAAAACAGAATACTGTGACACTGGAATCTGAATATGAGGTAAAATAAATTTGTTGCCTGGGGCTCATAAGCTTGGCTACCCTTGATTATCCTGGCCGCTGGTGGGTTGTATCTGTCCCTAACTAAAATTAGATCAGCCATCTGCCTTTGACTCACTGATGTCCAATAAAAACAAGGTTTTATGTAAAGAAAGGGTTTTGAACATGCAGTGCTTCTTTCTGAACACAGCTTTACTTTGATGTCTGGGTACCAAGTACAGCGGTACAAATAAATTCCACTATTTCTGTGATTAACTAGTCTATAAATACAGGGTTGATGTTGGCCTTAGATGGGATGTGTGTACATATATGTCAGCACTTGTACTGCATGAGGTTTTGATGGTCTTTAGACCAAATTACAGAACAATGTACTTGATGTGCTTTCAGTTATTTCTTGCTCCAGAAACTTAATGTGTGTCTTTCGAAAAACAGCCATTCATTTTTCAGTGTTTCAGAAAATTTAATAGAGAAATATTTCACTCTTTCCTCAATGATTCATTTTCTTCAGATATTACCGAGCTCCAAAATGGCTGTTTTAGCCAGTTTAATATCCCGAGTTTCATAAATCTTCAGGCCTAAACAAAGTCATGTTAGGAGGATGAGAAAAAGTCTCCTTTTATTCAGAAACAAAGGATAAAGCTATTTAAGAGATTTTTTTTATGTCTTAAAAGTACTTGGATAAAATGTCCAGCTAATGCTTTATCTATCTCTATGGTCCGTATGCTGAACACAGGGTTTCTTTTTCTTCCCATACCACATTCCTGTAGCAAGCCTTTGAAGAGCTTGTTTGCACCCATAGCTCTCATATTTAGGTGTCCAAGTGGCAGCACATGGTCTTGCTAATAAAAGCTTTCTTTTGTATTACTCTTTTTTTGGTTTTGTGAAATAAAAATAACTTTTGTATTTTCACGTGCCTAATTTCACAGAACATCTGCCTACCTGCCAGGTTTGTGGCAGTGATTTACCTGTACTGGAAATAGTTTTGGGCCATCTCCCTTCTACCAGGAACTGTAGTTTATGATGTATAAAAAGGGAATAAAAAGGTCTGTGTAGGGAATAAAAAGATTTGATCCCTGAGTACATATGGAGAGCTCCAGTGGAAACTCAAAAAATACAAATCCATTAAGTTCTGGTTGCCTCTGGGATTATTGTGTCTCTCACTTTCCATAGAATATACTGTAAGGCTGCTCTGATTTATTTATGTGGAAGAACCACAAGCAGTAAAAAGAACCACATATATCTGTTTAACTCAATACCTAACCTGAAAATCAACTGATTCGTATTCAGATATGACTTGCTTGCTCTCCAGAAGTAAATAGCTGAAGGATAATATTTAAATGGCTGTAATTGCATTATCTTTATATATAAATCAATGGTAATAAAATGCAGCTGGCATAACGACATATTACAAGCTTGCTTGGGTAATGAGGCTCCTTCTTGATGGACAGAAATGACAGAAGCAGTCTTTTCATTTATTTATTCTTTTCTTAATCTAAACTGCAGATAGTTCCCAGGCTGAAATTCTTCCAAAGCTGTGTTTGGATGTTGTAGAAGGCACAGCAGTTCAACAGAACTTTGCAGTTCAACAAAAATTGGCATTTCAACATAATGAAATAGATTCAGATTATTGTTTTGAACTCTAATCTCAATAGATGCTTTACTATGAGCACCAACTTGCAAGCACTAGGCATATGCATTTTATGCTTCATACCAGCAGGCTGTACACCGAGTATGTGGCAGTTTTATTCAATGTTGCCTCTATATTTTGGTGGACAAACTCTAGCCAATCACAGAGTTACAGCTGACATTTAGGAAAGCGGGATTCCGTGGACCCTATGTGTTCAAGGCTAGGGTGTCTTGGCTGGGGTTTTTCCCCATTTATTTTTCACTTGTCCAAAATGCAGCTCTTAAAAACACCTTCTAATTCTGTATATAGGTCACACTGGAGGTTTACACTGGTGGCTGCTACTAAATAGGGCAAGAGAAGAGATCAGGGGCAGTTAAAAAAAAAAAAAAGTTGCTGTTTTGATACGTAAAGCCGTATTTTACAGTATTATTAGCATTATAATCTGCAGTTGTTACTGAGGATACCAAGCAAGCTCTTCTGAAGCACGGGTACCTGGTGCATGCAAATGTCTATAGGCCTTCCCTAAGACTTTTATAAATAACTTATTGTCCTTATAGGAATGTGCATATTATATTAAATACATACTGAAATCTTTTAGAAAGTCATAATTTCTGCTGTAAACATAAGCCTTTATGTGCGTATTGCAAAACTTAAACAGAGGGAGTATAGGTTAGATATTTTAGGAGGAATTTTTTTACTGTGAAGGTGGTGAGGCGCTGGAATAGGTTGCCCAATGAAGTTGTGAATGCTTCATCCTTGGCAGTGTCTAAGGCCAGGCTGAATGGAGTCTGGGGTGACATAATATAGTGTGAGGTGTCCCTGCCCATGGCAGGGGGGTTGGAACTAGATGATCTTAAGGTCTTTTTCAACCCTAACTATTCTATGATTCTATGATTTCGAACATGTTGAAGTCTGCATTTTGTCTCCAGTGTGTTGGTGGTGATTAAAAAAGTTGTAATCAGAGATTTAGTCAATTTACTGTGAGGAAATTGACATAAAGGGAGTTTTTCACCTTCCAGTTTACTTAAGTATATCTTCTCAGTCTATACAAAACGTATTCTTTTTCATATAGGTATATTTTCCTATACTATTCTAAGGAAGAAAGAATTTGCATGTGTAATTTGTACTGAATTTCTTGTATCTCAGATCTGTTAATAATGTCATTTATCTTGGGCCTTGGGACATGACAGAAGAGCAAGCTACCTTTGCATGGCTTCCCTGCTCTTTCTGTATTCCTCTCACACACTTACGTGTCCTCATATGGCCAATTAGTCCTTGTTGCTTCCTTTTGCCCAATAAATCATGCTTCTATCCACTAGTGATGCTGGTACTAATGTGAATGTAGTTCTGCTGCTGAGCTGCGTCTTGTAGAACACCCTGTAAAAAATGTCAAGTGTTTGACCTGTGACAAAAGCCTAGAGTATTTTATTTGAAAGCACAAATATATTGTTTGGAAGTGAGGGGATAAAAACCTGATTAATATGATGAATGAAAAACATTCTCACAGATGTTTAACATTCATAGTACTTTCACTGTTTGAATGCTATCTCAAAATAACATTCCAAATTCTTAACACTTGGTTTCTGAACTTCTGTGAAATTAATGGTCTAGTGCACGCTAAATAAACCTGGCCTTAGTCAATTACATCAGTCCCCAGAATAAAGAATTGTTTCGGTTTTTTCAATCAAATAAACAACATCTTCAAGTGGAATTTATTAACATGTTAAAATAGAAAAGTCAGTTAAGTTTGAATCAAGCATGTGATATTCAATGGGAACCACTGGCAATTGAAGGCAGAGTAAAAAAAAAATCAATAAATAAGAACTGTGAAGGATTGCTATGGAAACAATAAATGAGAAGTTATAAAGCAGGGAAGATTGATAAAAGACAGTAAGGACATCAGAGAGTTGTCTGATAAGTAAGCTGACAAGGATATGGGTAAGAAGATGGTGTTGCAGGAGACTAAGAATAAAATGAGGATGTAAAATCATGAGTAACCATGTTGACAGAGTAGCATCATTCAAAAAATTTATTTATATCTTTTAAAGAAAAAAATATTCAAATCAGAAGAGACAAGAGATGTACTTCCAAACCTCTCAATAACCAAACAAGATGTTATTTAGTATCTGTCAGGGTCTGCTGGTTTATAGCAGAGTTCCAAGAAAATGCTTGGAAGACTTCAGTGGCTGCTGAAAATCACAATCTGGGAATTATGGTTCTTTGGGAATTGTAAGCAGACAGGACGGTTATACTTTTAAGTGTTGTGTGAGATTTGGGATATATCCGGGCAATACTGACTACTTTTTTCAGGGATATGGAAGAAATTGTAAAATCATTACTGATGCGCATGTGACACAAAAGTATTGAAACAGTGTAAGTATGGCAAGGCAGGAACAGAGAGTTGTTTGTATGACGTGGTAAGCTTGGTCCATAAAATAAACAAAGTGCCTTTTAAAGCAGCCAAAGATACTTGTTTAAAAAACTGGAAATGCAGGCCAGAGTGGACTGCATTGTGGAAAGCAGCAGCTCTGGAAAGCTTCAGGAGTGAGTGAATAAATAATTTGGATTGATCTTCTACCATGATGCTGTTGCACATAAAGCTAATTTAGTCTTTATGAATATAAACAGGAGCAGGTGATTTTACTTCTGGCTGTGGCACTGATGAGGCTAGTACTGAAATACTGTATCTACTTTAATGGGGGAATGGTTTTAAACTGAAAGAGGGTATTTTTAGATTAGACCTTAGGAAGAAATTCTTTACTATGAGGGTGGTGAGGCACTGGCACAGGTTGCCCGGAGAAGCTGTGGCTGCCGCATCCCTGGCAGTGTTCAAGGCCAGGTTGGACAGGACTTTCACCTGATCTGGTGGAAGGTGTCCCTGCCTGTGGCAGGGGGTTGGAACTAAGCGATCTTTAAGGTCTCTTCCAACTCAGATGATTCCATGATTCTACTTCTGTTGTCTGCATTTTGAACAGGGCTTTACAAATGGGATAGGTTGCAGAACAGGCTGAATGTATTAACTTACGGCTCAAGAAAGTCCCTTAAAAGAAACATAACAATTTAAATCTCTTTAAAGGTACCAAAACCAATGTCAGTTATATATATAAATACCTTCATAAGAAGGAGGTGCTAGCTGCTGAAGACTTTTTTCTTTTTTATTGCAGCAAGGATACTAAACTTAGAAGTAAGGTCCACTATTAATACATGGGAACAGTGGTTGAACACAACAGCAAGCAAAATAGGTTCCGTGGCTTTCAGAGTATCAAAACTGGTTTAATTTTTCTTTCAACTGGTTGCAAGCTGTTGGACTTAGCATGACATAAGTGAGTAGCGTAAGTATATGCTGGTCTGTGAATGTTCAGTCTAGAGAACGCTGCTTTCTTGACTTAAGTATGTGAATATTGAACAGTTTTTATTCCTCATAATCTGATAAATCTTAAAAGGTCACAAATTGTATACAAAATGTATACAAAAATTGTATAACTATTTGTCCTGAGACTTACAGCGAAAGTATTGCAATTGCAGCATTAAAATGTCTATGCAGGACAATTCAGAAAGTAAAAGCAGATACATGGAGTGGTGGCTTGGGAATGGAACCTGTGTATTTCCTGTCTTAAGAGTAAAAGAAGAATTTGAATAAGCCTTTCTGAAAAAGATTCAAGCAAGTTAATGTTCATTTGACCTAACTGCAGGGGTTGTAGTGCCAGCAGAAAAAAACTTTTAGTAACATAGTAATTTATACTACTAAATAGATGCATTGAAGTGTCTGGACACCAGGACTACTCTAGAAGGAAAGTAATTCCTCAGTGCCAGTAGCTGAAATCAGCAAGTACCTTGTTGCTGCCATTATCAGTACCAGAGGATTAGCGAATTTGCTGTTGTTGAAGAATTAACAGATTAGGGTATTGAGTAGATTTATTTCATTGTCTGTGAAGATACTAGTGGCTAAATACCTTGAGCTGTTCGAGATATGACAAACATGTTGGGGAAAAAAGCCTCCTTAGTGACTGTTGTGACACTAAATGAGATTGAGTTATTATTCTTTCGCCCTTTAATTGCTCCATCCCTTCCATGAGGTCTTTGTGGTCAGTGCATTGTCCAGCCTAGCCATTTGGTTCCAGTTGTCTCTCAAGTTGTGTCTGGGATGACTGGGGTTTCTTGGATTTCAGTTTATTCATGTGTAAAATGATCTTGAGGTTTTATTTCACTGTAATTTTTCATTACTTACTGTTTTGTAGAGAAGAACAAAGTGATAATAGCTTATTATTAATGGAAATTGCAAGGGGCAAGGATTTTAGTTAAAATAGTTTGCGCTAGGCATTCTGAGTGGATGTCGTGAGGATATAGCGAGGCTATAGTTTGCTCCTGTTCTTCTTGACATCTCAAGTCTTGTGTGCCATAGTTCAAAATGTGATCAGAGAAACACAAGAAGGTGTGTTTTGGTGACTGGTATGACACAGGAAGAGTTCTGGTGGAAAAGCCTTCTTGCAGGAAGAAAGACACTCAGACTCCAGAGGAAACTTCACAGGGTATTCCTTTTTACTGGTCTTATATCTGGAATTCATCTCTGTTGAACAGTCCTGTAAATTCTTTCCTGGCTATATTTATGATGTATCTTTTTGCACATGGTTTTCTTTGACTGTGAGTTGTTTTTTTCATGTGTGTGGCATTTGCACTTCTCTTATCCCATAAGAAGACACTAATTTCTCACAGATGGAAAACAAATTGAAGCAGTTAACAGTAAAGTCAGACAGCAAACATGTTCAGGACATATAAATGCCTATTTTAAATAGCATCTTCTCCTCACCCTTTCTCCTTTCTCCAAAACAGAATCCTTCATACTTGCTTGTGCTCCCTTTATGCTTTTTCTTTTAATCCCAGAGGAATGAATCAACTCTTACCATGTTAGGGCCAATACTGTGTGTTGTCTTAGTTACGAAAATGAAGTTTGGGTAGGGAAAGTGGCATCCACATGGCATGGCTGAATTCTTTCATTTATTGTCCTACCAGGCAGTACTGGGGATATTTTCTTATGCAGCTGACTAGGTGGAAATGTTAAGCATTTCTGTCATACTAATGGGCCCCCTGTGGGGAATTGCTAAATCTTTGGTATGAAATAGCTTTAGTTAGTAACTTTAGTGTGTGGGAATTTAGCTACACAGCTGAGGCTATATACTTTCCTCTCATGGAGTGCCTCTGAAGAGGGGTACAGCAAAACAGATAGGTAGTTTTGAAGGAAGCTCTTGTCTTGTCAACCAGGCAAAGTGGCTTTTTTGCAAGAACATCTTTCTGTTTGTTTTTCTTTACTTTCTTTTTCCAATTTCATAAACACTATCTGGAATATTCTGTGACTGTCAGCATAGTTCCAGATGATGCCCACATGGATGCTTAGGCTAAATTTGAAATATACTTTAAAACCCTGTTATACAATTCTTATGTGTTTTTTTAGTCCCAGATTACTGCAACCTGTCTTTAAGGCTCAAACTGTAGTGTACAAATATACTCTCCAGTAGCAAGTTACTATCAGAGTGTGGGTTACTGTCTGTCTTAAGAGGCTTACTGATCAAATGGAAAAATGTGATACAAGATGATGGTGGAGACTGACCATGGAGTTTGCACACTTTTAAAGTAATTGAAAATTTGAAAATTGAATGGAAAGTTTCACTATTGCAACCTCTGACTTCGTTGTACATGTGGTAAGACTTGAGTTTTGCCCAAGTATAGCTGGGAGACATCACTGAGCAAGTTCAGAGGATGAGGAAAATGCTGTTGGCAGTTCAGTATGTAATACTCCATCTTGTTCATATCATCTTCTTAGCAACTCATGGGACAGCCAGGTGTCCTGCTGTGCCATCTTACAGCTCTAACATGAAAATAACGGAGGAGTCTTCAAGTGCGCTGCAGTGCAAAACCAAAATAGCCTCCAGCTATAGAAAGACCCCAGAACTTATCTTCTAAAACTTCCCCTTCACTCTTGTGAAAATTTAGGTAGATGTCTTGATCCTTTTTAGATAAAAGTCCTTCTAATTTGATTTTGAAGACCTTTTGGTTCTGATACAGTGAAAGGTAGATTTATTCTCAAGTGATTTGCATACTGTACATTTAGCAGTTTTGCTGAGAAGTAGCTTTTCTGGCAATATAGTGGAGGACTAACACTCATATTACTGTCCTCATCAAACAGAAGGACTACTTTTTGTTTGTTTGTTTGTTTGTTTGTTTTTCCTGTGGGAAATCTGCCCAACAGCACAAACCAAACAGTGGCCACTGATAGAACTAAAAAAAACACAAATATTTATGGCTGAAAGGATTAAAATTGTTCTGTTAATATTAGACAAAACATTTCTCTGTAATTTCTACACAGAGAAAAGCATTCTGTTTCAGCATGTAAGTTGGCAAGCAAATTTTGGAAGAGAGATGAGTGGAAAATCAGCAGGAAAGTGTAGATAAGAAACAAAAGTCCTGAACTACACTAACTCTGTGTGACTGTTGCCTGAAATAACTTGAGGCCAGGATAGAGGAGCAGCATGTGAGAAGCAGAGGATTTAACTCACCAGTTCAGAAGGGTCAACTACCCAGTAAGGTTGTTTGATGATTTGAAGGAGCGTGTTACTTTAAGGTAGTTGTTTAATGGCCTGAATTTAAGTTTAATTTAACATATTGTGGTAAGCCTTCTCTAGTTGTTTCTTTTCTTATACCCACCCACTTCTCAAGTAGTTTCATAGTGGCAACTGATCATTTCTTGTTGTGGTAATCTCTTAGCCTTTCCCTGTGATGTTCATCACAGCTTCTTCTTCTTACATAAAAACCTGTAAAAGCTTATTTTTCACATCTCTTCAGAAGGAAAACCACATCATGAATCTAATACGTTTTGATCCTCGTGCACTTCTTTCTTTTTTGATTAGAGTATCTTTTTGTCATTATTAGGTGGACATAAAGTGCCAGGTTTTATATACATGAGGTAAAAAATATTCTTGACATTTCCATGTATTTACAGTTCTAGCAAGATGCTTGAAATAAACCTTCTCTGTGGAATCAGGAGGCTTTTGTTGGTTCCAGACAGGGACATGCTGTGGAAATCCGTATGGTCTTCCTACCAGCCACAGAACTGTCATTTTATGCTCCTACTGCACTCCTGTGCTTCTAAAGATCACGTATCCCCTTCAGCCAAGCTCACCTTTATGTAAGCTGAACAAGATCCTGACAACATCCCAAATGCCGGTCCCTGGCCTCTCTTCTTTTAGAGGGTTGTGCTGCAGGAACTAGGACATACCTTTACAAAGTTTAATATGATAGGAAGTTTGCAAGATCAGGCTCTCAAGGTTGGGAAACCTTGGTCCTGTTAACTCGGCTAGGTCTCCCAAGCTGTAAATTCGGAGATAAACCTTAATAAGAAGTCCATTTCTTTTTGGGGAACATTATCTGTAGCTTGAGGACACTTCCATACACAAGGGAAATGAAAATGTACTTCATTGCTTAATTAAAAGTGGAATTTGCTGAATTTTGGATGTTTGATCTTGAAGGTGTACTGCTGCACTCATGCTATTCTTTACAGTGGATCTTTCAGAGTTTCATTTTTGCTGAAGAAAAGAAGATAAGCTGAAAGTAAATGACCTATGCATGAGTTCCCTTGACTTTACCCATAGAGTTTGTGACTGGGAAGTGCATCTTGGGTGATCTGCAGGTGTAATGCAGAAATGGCACTGGGTTATCCTCTAACATTAAACATGGTTATTAAGACATTCTTCATTTTAAGAAGGGAAACTGTCAGTTAAGTGGAAATCATGGCA
Source organism: Loriculus beryllinus (assembly GCA_039877255.1). Classification (NCBI taxonomy): domain Eukaryota; kingdom Metazoa; phylum Chordata; class Aves; order Psittaciformes; family Psittacidae; genus Loriculus; species Loriculus beryllinus. The sequence goes on along the minus strand of JBCJKH010029226.1, from coordinate 4,238 downwards.
AACCCTAGTTCCTAGATAGAAGTCTTATCTGCCTATATTATTTTCTGTTATTTTAAAAACTCGGGGCTGTGTATCCATGTAGTTTTAACCAAGTGCTATAGTTGTTCAGTTTACTGGGTTATTTGCCTCACTCTAGTATTTCCACACAAATATATTGACAGCACTCTGCAAATATTAAATTCTGTGACATCTCTGAGATGGAGGCAAGTTCTGATCTTAGAAAAAACTGGAAAAATGATGCACAGACAAGTTGGTGGTGCAGTTTCTTGATACACATCTTTTCCAATGTAGCCACTTGATGATGTTTCTGTTTTCTGTCAATGATTCCTCCAGGTGTGCCGGTTCAAGTGCTTGGCTGGTCTTATGCTTAAACAGGATTCACTCATAAGCAGTATACATTTGTTTTCCTAATCTGTTTTATTTTTGTGATTGGGGCATAGCTCCACATGGTGTTGAATTGGCATAATTAAAGGGAAAATAGGGAGACAGTCTTTAAATGAGTTCACTATAAATCAGTTAATTGTGCCATAGACGGCTGATACTGGATCCCAGTGAAGTAAGCAATGAAACTTCTGTTGGTTTTAGCATTCTGTTTTTTGCCAGTCTTCAGCAAAGCCAAAAAACGAAGCAGCTCTTTGGATGCTTACATGTAGAAAATCAAACCAAACCAAATTCTCTTGCTGAACAGAAAAATCTTCTGGCCATAGCATGCTGCTTGCTGACTTGCTTGTATACTGATAACATAAAACCAGAACATTCTCTAGTTGGAAAAAAAGAATTTTTAAAATCTTAGGATTTAATCACCAATCACAGATTATTAAATCACTGATCACAGATATTAAATCATGTCACATCCTAAACAAACTAAGTAACACTTAAGTTTATATTAAGAAAATGAGATGTCAGAAAGTTGGCTCTTGGAGAAAGCTGTAAAAAAACCAATAAGGCCATATCAATATGATGGTAAAGTTAAGATTTATGCACAAGACAGCAGTTTCAGCTTTAGCCTTAGTACTGTACTTCTGCATCTATATATCATCACAGAGTTCCTAAATATCTCTTATATGGTCTTCAAGCTGTTTTGAAACCTGTGCAAAACTAGGCTTGCTTCATGCATTTCTTTCACTGCATCTTTCAGCCATGAGGACATTCTTCCCTAGCTTATCTTTTATCTGAAAATGGGTTTGCTTACTGTAACAGTGGAAAATAATTGTCTCTCTGAATTAGAGCAATTTCTTAATGTGCTCATCACAGAATTTATTGCATCGGGCTGTAAAGTAAACAGGATTTTCTAATCCATCCTTTCACATGTGGGAAACAAAAGACTAAAGTCAAATAGTTTTTTTGCAAGTAACCACCTTGAATTAACTCAGCCTGAGCACCAGGAGCACTAAATGAATTTCTTAAGATTTTGGTTTGTTTACTGTGGCGTGAGGATTGTCCTGCAAGAACAGAAATCAAACTCTTTTTTTACATTTTATTTTATTTTAAGGCTGACAGAGGATTATGGCTTTTACTTAATACGAAGCATTTCTCTCTACATCCTTATAGGTACCTTTGCACCAGGCAAGTTGTTTAACAAAAGTCTTAGAAGTCAAGTGTGTGGCAAATGGTTCAACAGTTTTTTGTTGTTGAGCTTGGGTTTTTTATTGTTGTCTGTGCCTGTCTGCAGAGCTTCTTTTTTTTCTTTTTTTTTTCTTAAATTTACAGCTTCTGTCAGACCTGTGCTTTTAAGAGGCAGTTTAGCTGATTTAGGAAGTGAATCAGTAGATTTAATGGACTACAGTGATCTTAATTTAAACAGCTAATTTTCAATATCCTTTGGGCTATTTGAGACAAGCAGGAAAAGTGATATTGGTCTGATCTGATTACATTTCATTGTAGTCTCCAATGATTGACATAGTGCATTTGAGTTGGAAGAAAAAGCTTTTTGGTTTTTAGACTGCCAGTTTGTATGGATTTCAATTTAGTAAAAGCTGCAAGCGGTAGTTTACCGTCCTTATGTGATGTCTCCATGAAATCAGTTGAGCAGAGTTCAGGTAGCCAAAAAGAGAAAAGAAATTAAATGAGAAATTGTACCAGGCTCTTGTGCACCCCATCCTCCTTTCTGGTGGGCTAGAGTGAAAAGCTGAAAAGGCCTTAACTCTGTGCAAGCACTGCTCAGCAATAAGGAAAACATCCCTTTCAACACAAATCCAAAAGAGAGCCACATACTAGCTACTAAGAAGAAAATTAACTCTATCCCAGTCAAAACCAGCACAGGTAGATACTTATGAAAATACCTGTACCAGTAGGAAAGCATTGCAGACCAGATTTTCAGGTCCCCTTTCACTGGTGATACTCCTTGTGCTTATCCACATACATCAGGAATCCTCAATTCTTGCAAAATTGATAGCATCAGTTTAGAAAATTGCATTGTATAATCATGCTGCCTCCTGATGACTGAACAGATACCTGTCCCATAAACTGGTAATTTTTGCAGATACTGTCATGTGCTAGTAAAGAAGATGCTTTCTTCTTGAATTGCAGCCAGTTATCAAAGACAGTTTTTATACGTGACACTAAAGGTTAATGATCTTTATAAATATAATGAGAACAAAAATTAAAAATACAGTCTATGTATTCATTAATCTTTATATTTTAATTGATAAAAATAACTCTGTCAATAGATCTCATCTGTTATGTAGTTTCAGGCAATGTCATTCGCTGTACATAAACCTTAGTGGCTTTATTCTGTCAGTGTATCAGTGTTTTCTGGGTATCTTTATGCTTCCTGTTGGAAAATGCCAAAGTATTTTCTTGTACTAGTTTGTTTATCTTTGAAATATTTCCTGGTTTGGACAAACCTTCTCTCTGAAAAGCCTTTTTGAAGTTTCAGTGGCAGATTAATATGGACTTCTGGTAAAGAACTCCAGTATGCATGTCTCTTTTGATAGACTTCTTTATATAGTATGTCTTTAGATACTACAAGTTTTGTTGTATGTGTTTCAAATGTTGTTTCTTGTTCAGACTTTGGGAGCTGAGCACCTTTGGCAATAGTTCAGGTCCTCACAGGTGTGTGGTACCTTTGTGTTTAGTAAAATCAGCATGCTTCTGTTAAAGCACAGGGTTATTTTCAATGTAGTTTCTTTGACACTTCCAATAGAATAAGATGATAAATTCTTAATTTGCAATCAGAATGGATAGTTGCTGCTGCGCGGAATGATGGATACCTTCCCTCCTTCTCCCTCCTTCCCTGTCAGCTCAGATCACATCTAGTTGAAATGAAGTATTGGCTAATCATAAGATGTATGAAGTAGTGAAGACAATTCTTCAGAAAGAAGTGCCAAGTCCACTGTATAAAAAATTCAGTTGCTCCTACTTTGTGAGTCTGCTGTGTTTGTGTATGTGTTCTCATGTAACTTCTGTTGAATGTTACCTAATTTCTTTTGATATCTGACTAAACTCATTGCAATTTCCTCAATTGTAGAAGTGGCAGAAAACTTTTACATAACATGGACTAATAGCTGCAGTTCTGTTGTAGCTGTTGAATTATCCTGTGGCTGTTACTCAAGTCCTTCAGTGTTTAGCGTTGATTTGGATGACTGACGGTAAGCGAATTAGACCACAGGCTCAGAGAAGGGTTAACTATTTTCTGGTGTATTTTTACAGCATTTGCTGAGATGAGGCCCTGATCGTAAACCAGAAGTTTAAATCCCACTGCAGTATGATTAATGGTATGAAGGATTGCCCTAATTACTAGTGTATAGACCAGCCCTGGTTCTGGCAGTGGAGCAGACCCCCTCCTCAGTCTCCTGTTGGCAGACCCTCAGTGTATCTGATGTACTGTTCCACAGGCTGGTATGTGAGTATTCCCTCTGGCTGGTATTCCCTGTGTCTGCTGGGAACAGACTTCTAAGTCTCTTCTCTAAGCATTAGTCTCTAAGGACTGTGGAGATGCAGTATGTTTTTATTGTTCAACTGCAGCACTTGATAGGTGAGGTCAGGAGAGCTCCTGTTCATCATTTTTGTGGCTCTAAGGCTAGATGAATATGGCAGTTATTAGTTCTTCTGACTGGGGATGATAGGAATAGGCAGTGCGGTAAATAAAATCTAGGTAGTTTTTAAGTGTCTGACAGTTTGGTCAGTTAGCGTATCTCATCCATGACTTAGAGACTTATCTGTGGTGGCTGGGTGCCATGAGAAACTTAGGCAGCAGAAAGCATTACATACCTCTCTGAAGTTAAACCCACATGAAT
>JBCJKH010029220.1:0-17666 GCA_039877255.1 Loriculus beryllinus | reverse complement strand
ATCTCATGGTCCAGGGGTGTTAAAAAAGTTCCTGACATTTCAGCCAGTTCATAACTGTTATAACTGTCATAACTATGTTAACACATAGCTGTCATCTCTTATAGCTGGTATGGCCCTTCTGCAGCAAACACACCTCCTTCCTCCCATTTTTCTGTCTTCAAGAAAGCCAGTTACAATCTCTCAAGCCATGGACAATGAGTATGCAGCCATGCCTCCAAATCAGTGTAAACAAAAGTTGGAAATGTTGAGGTGCATCCTCACTCCATCCCGAGGGCCTCTTTGCTTTCTAAATTCCAGATAGAAACCTGGGGTTTGCCTTTAACAAAGCCTCCCTAGCGACTTCAGCTCTAATATCACACACTGAAAAAACAGCTCTAAGAAGCAGAACTTTAACTGGAAACAGAAATACAGTGGGATGGCCTAGAATGAAGAGTCCCACATACACTGCCAGCTCTAACATACAGTTGTCAGTTTTGTTGCATCTTCCCTGTTGGTACTGAGTAGAGCTCCCCAGCTAGCAACAACAGCCACAATTAACCCATCATCTCTGGACCAATATTCTGTGGCTCTCACAAAAATGAGAGAATCTGCAGGCTTGCAGACCATTTTCAGATGGCACTGGCCACCCTTTTTCTAGCTGCAAGTGACCAGCCTCCAACCTGAGCTGACTTCCAGAAAATCAGCAGTTGAGTCTCTACAAAGAAAATAACAGACTGTCAGATCATCAGATATGTCTTTGTGACTTTGTCACTCAGATCTCAGGAATACATGTTACCTGCTGAGCTATAAACTCATACACTGCGGTTATTGTGGAAAAGCTGAGTTGCTGCAGCCTTGGAGATTGGTGGCAAGGATTGGCTTGTTCAGTGTTTTTGCAGAGCCACTGAAAAGGTTAAATTTCACCAGCCTCCATTACGATGGCACTGGAGCCTTTTTAGTTCCTTCAGACTCAGAACCCCATAGTAATGCAAACCAAAGGTGATGCATGAACAAATCACAATGACTGTAGAAGGGACAAATTTGTTTTCAGGCTAGATATACAAAATCTCACCTGTGTTTTTCATCCATAAATGTTACCTTGACAAATCTGTCCACTTCTTTACACAATAGCCTGAAAAGTGTTATGACAATCTACTAATGGAACTGAGTCTATCTGATGTAAAAAAACAGTGAGATGCATCATCAGTCCTGTCAATAGGAGTTGTAGCACTCCCCTGTGTCTCAGTGCTCTCTGCAAGTGAAGGTTCGTGGGAAGGTGAACTCATCTTTGAAACTGTAATGCTGTGCTGTCTGCACCAGCTGCCTCTGTGTCGTGTACTCTCCTGTTTCAAAACTTTCAAGACATCAGGGACAAGTCTCTACAGAGATGCACAGTATATGGACAGTATCTTTTAATACCACTTAGTCTGTGCTGTGATGTTGCCTGCTGAGCAGACCTGAAGCCTCCAGAGTACTAGAATTTGATTTCTATAATTCCGTGTCTTAGAATGTGATTTTGCCAGGAAATGTGATATTCAGAAGACACTGTGTATGGCCTGCTAAGATCTGTACAAAGGTGTATAAGACTTGAGAAGCATCCAGTCTTTCAAAAAAACAAAGACAGACCATTTCTCTTGCAAAGATCATGAGATGCTCTCCTGAGGTACAGGTGTTCTCCAGTTTCACCAAGCACAGCAGGGCTATTCTTTTTTCCTGTAATTAGTGGGCCAACTGTATTTAGGATGGGTTAGCATTAACAGGTGATGTGGTGCCCAATGCTACTGCAGCCTCATGCACAGGTGATTTTTTTCCTCCTAAACAGAACAGATCTTCACTTTCTGATTAATTGGTTTGCTTGGTGACAGTTTTGCTGACTGTATTTTGTAGTTGACTCTACAATAGCAGTAATAGCAGTAATGGAAGCAGTATACTTTCATCACTTTGTGGCATGTGCTTTTAAGAAACCTTCGCGCTACTGATGCATGAATTCTGGTTACAGCTTGTACTTGCTTCGTGTTTTCATTTGAATCTTCAGTAAGTGCAAGGGTTTGAAATACTACTACAGTAGCCTTGCCTCAAGACACACCTTATTAGCCTGCCAAACTTTAGGCAGATAACCAAGTTATTTACATGCTTACATTTAAGAGACATCTTAGATTTACAAACAGAACAATAAAGTGCATGAAAAATCTCAAATATGTCACTTTACAACTTAAAAGTTGCAATATAACTGAAAATCAAAAGTTCTTTCTTAGAAGTCCACATAATTTTAGCCCTCAAGTGAAGCAACTGCTATTTTGCGGGACCAGTTCTTTTTGTTATTGGAGGGTTAATATTTCTCAACTGCTAATCATCACTTTAAACAATTAGAGATATTCGTATGCGCACACATTAGAACTAGGGTTCCAAATATTAATGGGTTTCAGTCAGTCAGCTACCATAGGTACTACTAAGTTTCCAAAGAAGAAACAAACGTGCATGTACGGGTATACTCGGATCAGGTCATTCCTTTCCAAATTAAAAATACACGTAGAAATGAAGACAATTTCACTAATGACATGGAAAAACAGAAGTGCTAACTGCTTGGAATGTCTTCATTCCTATTAGAAAAAGCAGAAAGAGAAGAGAAAGGGCTCTGCTCACAGCTATACTGTCAGTCATCATGAAATCTACCTTATTCTTTTTAAGGGTCTGGAACCTCCAAGGGTTCACAGTTTGGGTGGTTACTAGTAACTAGCAGAACTATATTCCTTTATCTGACATGACAGGTCACAATTTTAAACGCACAGTCACAGTAAATGCATAAGGCTAAGGAGGACTGGAATGAATAACTAAATTCTTAGTGTCATAATTATGTCTGAAGTCTTCACAATTTACTGCTTAGCTCTTCAAGGATATTTCAGGTACTAGGGTGTCTCTGCAAGAACTTCAGGGCAGGCAATGTGATCTACAGTGTGTCACGCCTGCCACAATAGTTTACATTTTGATTTTTACCAATGCATAGGACTGAGGGTAGAGAAAAAACCGAAAAGCATTAGATTTCAGATGTTTCAAAAAAAAAAACCAGAAAGCAAGCATCTAACTTCCTTGTTATTGAAAAAAACTACAGGAAGAAAGCATACCTGAAAATAAATTTACCAATCTGCAGTCACACACAATCTTACAGAAGAGCATTTTCTTTATCTCACTGGTGCTATTCCTTTATGCTGCTTCAATTTTCCAGTAATTGCTTGAACCCTTTCACCAAATGGTGTGTGGTATTAGAGGTGGCTGAAAAGGGTTCTTTCCTGAGATACTTGCCCAAATCCACATGAAACACTGTCCTTAATGAACCACAGTTTGCCTAAGCAGCAGCAGGATATATCCAAGATAGCAGATGGTAAATCTCAACTTGCATGCTTTAAGTAACAAGTATATGCCTTGAAAGGAGAAGAAGCTTGCACCTAAAATTACACTGTGCTGTCTGCTTTCACAGCAAAAGGACATTTTTGGATTTTTTTTTAATGGGATACTTTTTTCTTTGAACTCCATCTAATGAGAGTTTTGTTCTTAAGCTGCTATTAAACAGCACTTTATATTTGGCAATCCATGTATCAGAGATGAGGACATAGCATTATTCCTTCACTTAGCCTGAATGCTTTAACTTCCAGGTTTTTATAGCCTTTTAACAGTGCTTGTATACTTTAATCAGGTTTGGTTTAGACCACATAGAATAACACATTAGAGAAAAAAGGCAGTTACTTAAAAATAGTTGTATTTATATTCCACAATTTGTTCAGATACTGTTTGTTTGAGTTGTTTTTTTTTTTTAATATAAACTTTCTACAGGATGTTTTAAAACAAGTTCTTCACATTGCTTGTCAACTATGTACTTATGGAATTTGAGGGAGATAGTTCTGGTTGTTTTTACAGTTTAACACATGTACAGTACCAAAATGATGGTGGTTAGTCACATGCAGTCCATATGAGATTCTAACATAACATTTAATGAATTTTCTGATGTTGACCACCCCTTGGATGCTGAAGGCAATGCATCTGTAGAAAGCAGCGACTGTAGATTTGGGTTACTGCTCTCTGCATCTTCCAGCTTTTCAGAGTTGTCCTCCCAGTTAATGTGGAATCTCGTGACTCTGGGATTAGATGCCAAAATATTCCTTTGAAGCTGGGAGAGAAGAAAATATGTGGATTATGTGATGTGTACATCTCAAAATGAAGTTCACATGCATATAGATTTTCTTCCTTTTACTCTCTCCATAGCCTTGTATGTGTAAAAAGAAAAGGTAATTCACATAAATCTGAATCTACAGCTACTATCCATAGATCAGAAACATTCTTACAGAAACACACCCCTTGTTCATTTACTCTAACATCCTACTCAGAAAAATAACTGCTTTCTCGAGAGGGTATTTTAACTGTTCAGTGAGTTCAAGGCTTTATGACAGCTCTGCAAGTGCAAGTGTTTATTATTTTAGCCAGCTTTTAGTAAAGCAAATTATTCCTACAAAGACTTTGCAACCACAGCACTTCACAAAATTTCACATTGACTTTATGGTGCTTGCAATAATTGTACCAATTCCACCAGCAGGCTGTCATTATTTAGGATCACAACCTCTCCTTATATGAAATTATCATACCATGCTTTATATTAACTAACTGGATTTTAATTTGTCTACTAAAGTTTTAAAGTAAAAACAGTACCTAGATTTGGAAGATATTTATACTGTGGCAGTGGACATGCCTAGACATTAGTCACATTTTATTATCATGACTGGCCTTCCTTCTCCTTTGAAAACATGTTATATTTATGTATGCAGCAAAAAGGAAAACACTCACTTTCTCTTGGTCTTTCACCATTTTCAAGATAATACATAGCTAACTGGAGAATGGCACCTTATCACCATTATGACAGTTAAGACTGATCACAGGAAAAGTTTGCTTTGGTAGTAATGATGATTTTGCTCTTCAAGGAAGCACATTCTCAGTAAATATTTCGCAACCACTTAACACAAACTAACAAGTCCAGCCAAGGCTTCAAGACAGTGGAATCTGTTGTAGGTTTCAAGATGTTCTGCAAACCACCTGTAGTTTGTTCTCCCAGTCTTTTCCATTATTTGATGCCTCATTTCATGCACTTTATGGGATCACTTGGGATTTGGCTTCATTCCTTAAAAACCTCTTTCTGTAAGCATACTTTTACGTATTACTAGAACAAAACATGTCTTACCTTAGAAAAATCTGGCTTTACTGGTGGGTTCTCTCTCAGTTCTGTTTCAGTATATTCATTGTTTACATAGTAGCCGACTCTAATAAATTCTTGACCTCGATAGGTGCATGTAATTAGCACAACTGTTACACCTACTGCATCTGCATCTGGAATAAGCCCTGGGTTAGGTGCATCAGCCTGGATGTGAAAGGGGAAGATGGATTAAAATAAAATTGATACCACATACCTATCTAGCAGGTAAATCTTAAGTACTTGTCTTAACAACTGAGTAAGGACTGTATTCAAAATTATTCTTCAAGTTAACCAGACAATATACCTGCTCTCACAACATTAACCCTGAATTTAGGACACTATACTCTAGAGACAGAATCACTTGGAATACAGTTAGTGTGCTGACATTTCTCATATGCGATTAGACAGTTTTGATACAAACCTGCTTTTAAATACATCATCAGCTGAACTGTTGTTTGAGCGAGTGTACTAACTCATTGTTCTCCAGCCTGTCTTGTAATTTAGTAAAGTAAGCTTTTTTTCTTGAATATGTCTGCATGTGTTTTTAACAAGACTAAATCCTTCAAAATACAGAATGTAACTTATACTTCAGTAAGAAAAGCAGGGGCAGGCTATGATGAGGCTTGAGTTATCTCAGAGAGCTCTAGGAAAGGAATTTATTCAAATACTCTCTTTCACCTCCTTCCACTTGTCTACATCTGTTAAAATGTATGCAGTTAAATGCATCATCACAGAGACATCTGACATTTTCAGCCAGGATGCAATACTAATCAATAGACAACTTCTATAATCTTCCTCAGTTACTTACCATGGCTCTGCAGTTACTACTAATAAAAATTGTCTTGTAAACATAGCTCACATCAGTCCCTTAAAATCTTTCCTAACTACACATTTTTGATAAAATGTGATGCCTCATTCTCCTATAGGATTTAAAGTAGCACCAATCTAAGCATAAATGAGAGCCTCATGTTTACAATTTTACATGAAGCTAGGAAACCAACAATGAATACCTGTGTTGCAAGTACAAGTTGGTGTTAACAGTGTATGTTAGAGTAGTTTGAGTGTAACATATCTTAGCCAAGGAGAGAGGACAAATAGGATTGATTCCTGCTGCCCCTCTGATCCAGTTTTCTGTAGTATTTATATGCTCCAGCACTATGAAACTGGGGAGCTAGTGGTCATGCAGCACTGCCTTTTGCTCGTTACTACTTCAATTCTAAGCCTCCAAACCAACCTAGCTTTTGATAAGAAGCTGTAGGCACAATGCAGAATTAGATGTCTCAGACCTCTTAGACTAGTGGGAGAAGCAACCAGGACATCAGGTAGAACACAACTGCCGTGACCCCGAACAGAAGAGAAAATGACCAAGTGGCTTCACCAGTCACATAGAGGAATAGAAAAGATGGCCAAGGTACAGGGCAAATATAGAAGCTTGAAGAAATCACAAGAACTGCCAATCCACGTTAAATCACTATTCCAATTAAGTAGTCTTGTTCTAACAGTGCCCAGGACCATTTGATTACTTTAAATTCCAAGTGGGCAGTTACAGACTGCAAAAGGATACTGTTCCATTTAATCCTCCCTGGAACTCAACTTGCTCCCTAACAGCAACTGTAGTTCTTCCAGGTTCCCACTGGCATCAATTCTATGATACAGTAGTTAACCCAAGAAAATACTCTTTTTTAATTCTGCTTAAGTCCCAAGTATTGTTTTGCTGAGTGGAAAAGACACTGAACACTGTTTGAAACTGTTTTCTCAAATTCTGAACTTCCTGCCTTGGACGTCAAACTTCTTAACTGAATAAGGAACAAATGATCATACACAGGTGGGAGAAAAATAAGACTACCTTGATATGATCAAGTGGTAAGTCAGCAGTTACTAACTTCTTGGTAGGCAAAAAGACAGTAGATTAACTTTTGCATAAAAATCATGTCTTAATGTCATTCTTATTCTAGAAATTACTGAGGAATTTTATGAAATCACTCAATATATGTCTTGAATTCTCTTGTTTTTCCACATGACACAATTATTCACATGGCTATTACTGCAGAGTAGGTAACTAACGTCATATCCCCACTTAAAGATAGTAAGTTACTTATATGCTTATATTCTCAAAGAAGAGTTTCTGTGAAAATCCTCAAGTGCACAAAGAGAAAGAATGAGGTTTCACTACTGATATACTTATATCTTGGTATTTAGAAACAAAAAGGCCAAGCTCTGGGCCTTTAATTGAACCTTTTTTTTTAATATTTAAAAATAAGATTGTTTAAGTCTGAAAGCACAACAATTTTCCATCTTTCTGTAGGCAAGGCTGACTTCCCAACCTGATACACAGCTTCTTTTCAAAAGAGACAGTTTTATCATCCCTGGGATTTTATCTGTGTGAAACTCCATTTTACTTGCCATTTCAGCCATTTTCCTATTTAGAAAAATATACCGTGTACATATTAGCTGGAAATTTTATACACCTCTGCAAGGGTCCTTTTCTTGTGCTGTCCCTAGTGAGCACAATCTCTTTATATTATATGCCTCCTGCAGTTCTGTGCTTTACCCCATTCTGCCTTCCCTTGCTAGTTCTCTCCATCTCTCAGGCTGCTTCAGTTTGGTGAATAAACCAGCTTCAGTCATCAGCAAAGGCTTATTGCAGCACTGTGTTTTGGTGTTTTCCTGTGTACATATTAGCAGAGTCCTATGCTCACCTAAAATCCACTGCTCCTGAAGTGTAAGATACTTAGACCAACAGTACTTCCATAAGAAATAAAAAGGATACTTTGTTAATGTAACACAGGAGTACTGACTCTCTTATAGGACTTATTCCAATCTATGCAAGAAGTTTTCATGTCTACTCTCAATTCAGCTGTAGTGTCATCTATAACAGGGATACAATTGGTTAATCTATTCTACATGCCTTTTTTAGGCACCTGCCTCCTATTCCTTCCCATCACCATCGAGTCCTCATAACTTTGAGAACAGTGCATCTTTTAAATTAGAAATGTAAATGCCAGCTGATTTTTCTGGATTTAGTGCTACAAGACAGCCCTTCTGAGGGAACAGAGGATCACCTATTTCTGACCAATTAATGCCATAAGATGTAACAGCTTGATAATGGAAGAACTGTTAATAAATGATGCATTTGTTACACATCTGCTTTACTTGCAGCATGGAAAAATTTGGCCCAGCTCCAAGGCCAGACAGAAATGTTTCAAGACCAATTTGCACGCATGTGGTTGATAAATGTAACCTCCAGCCTATTCCTGTTCCTTTAGCCTGTCCTCTAAGGAAAAAAAACCAAACCATTTCCTGGAATTTACAGCATTAATCAAGATGGCTCAAAAACCATTGATACTGTTTTAAAACTGTTACAGTAACTGAGAAATAAGAAAGTGTATTCATTAGCACTTTTTAATGCTCATACTCCTTCATGCATTTACCATTAGATAGTTAAGTGAATTTATAGCATTTAGGTAGTAGAGTGGTTCTTATACAATAAGCCATACTCAAGCTTCAATCTGATTTTTCTGCTGATAGATTTTGCTCTCAGTTTACAAGACAAATACTAGTATTTGATAAATAGAGGAAAAAAAAGTAAGCTAAATCATAATTTTGGTAAAAAAAACCCAAAACAAACAACAAGTCAAACAAATCAAACAACAAAAGATACACTTCTGTAAGAATTTAGGCAGGTCTATTTCGGTCCCTCCCTCCCGACTTAAAACAGAAACCAGAATAGGCTAGTAAGCCACTTACTGCTGTTTTCCTGTTTTTATTCCTCCTCCCTTCATTATTTCTTCTTAATAACGTTTAGCTTTAACAGCAGTATTTCATAGAATTGTCATATGATCCAGAGTTTGTTGGACAGTCTTGATCTACACACTTGTGTCCCAAATGCCTGGTACCTACTGTTGGCATTCTATTTTATCTTACAAATTGATGTATTTTTATGTAATTTAGCATGCTTAGCCAAATATAATGGTTGAACGCTTACCCCACCAAACAGGAATGAACTCTTTACTGTTATAGTTGAGTTTTACAGTTAGTTTGTTGGCCTGATCTTCTAAAGGTGTTGTCTACCTTAACATAGTGCTCCTGATTGTCTCAAAACTGTCATAAACTGCAGTAGAGTTAAGCCTGATGGTGCTGGTATAAAACACATAACAAGTGCTCTTGATTACAGAGTGATGTAGAATACATTTATAAACCCGACTGGCCAAAGTTACCCGTAGCTACAGGAACACTACTTATACCACTGTTTCTAATTATTGATGCCACAAGTGAAAGTATTACCATGGAAATACCAGAAGCAAGAAATAGCAGCTCATGAACAGATCTTAAAGGAACATGTATCATACCTGAACAGCTGACTGAAATATTCTTCTAGCTTACCCATATTTTTCAAGTGCCTCTTAGTTTGATAGTCATCTTTAAACAAATTAAAACAACCATTTTAGTAAAGAGTTAAACTAAACTTACCTGAAATACAAACATGTGTCTGCCCGCAGGAACAGGTCCTACTAAAACAGAGTCTAACACCTGATCATACTCTTCACTTTCAGCTGAACCCACATAAATTATTTTCCATTCCAAATCTAGAACAAAACAAACAAAACCAAAACCTACCATTATTTATCATTACAGTCAAGGGTACTCCATTCTTCCCTATCTACAGCGTTGCATAACCTAAAATCAATTCTTTGGCAATAGGCCTAAAATAACAAGGACCTGTCTTCACTGGGGAAATTTATCAGTGCCTGCCCCACTCCTCATAGACCAACCCACACTCTCAGCAGGCAGTCAGTACTGCAGGAATCCCTCCATTTTCATAGTTTAATTTTCAAGAGGACAGGGCCCATTTACTTGCTGGAAGCTGTGTTCAGCATCTTCTCAAAGCCTGACAGAATGGCTGCAATACAGCAATGATGCCTCTATAAGCCTGTAATACACTGCACGCCTTGAATACTGACTTACCTCCTCAAAAGAAATTCTCACCTTCCATGTATACACCTCACAGCTTAAGGTAGTAAACAGAATAAGAAAACTCCCTGTGTAAGCACCAGGCATACTAACTGTACGCCCCCATTTCTTCACATGTAACCTGCATAACCTGAGAAGCATGTAAAATTGCGATAGCATGATTAGATCATATTCTCAAAGATACTGGTGCTTGGATTTTATCCACATCCTGAAACAGATTTACAGGAGAAAAAAAAAAAAAGTAGCATTTTCTTCTTAAAATAATGTATCAAAATCAAACATTTCTTACAATTCAGGGGTTTTTTTGTAACTCACCCTCTCAACCACAGGTGTTTGAAAGCTGAAACTACAAATGAGCACACATTAGCCCCCTCTGGGCCAGCTTTTCCCTTTCACTTTTTGATTAAAAGTCACATGTATAAATACACACAAATCTAATCTTAAATACAGATTTTTGTGGTTTAGGTTTTTTTAAACCAGAGGAAGGGAAGCTCACCTTTACAGAAAACTATAACTGACTTTTTTTTAATTGCTGTTTCAAAACTGTGTCTTAAATAACTTACATATTTTTTTCCCCTTATGAACAATGCCCTGATTGTCTATGCAAAAGCACAAACCTGGACCTTATTACATCTACTTTATGACTATGCTCTGCAAAATCCGAAAGTCTGCATTATGGTTTCTTGACACAGAAATGGAACTTAAGCATAGAAAAAAATGCACTTTAACAGAACCTGAATTCTTCTTGCTTATCATGCTTATCATCAGTGCAGGTTTGGGGGTTTAAGTAATATAGTTAACACGGCTTGGGAAGAGAGCTTACTCTTCTATACAGCACAGCATAACTGGTCAGGTACTGCACCTTTTAAGCATGTAGTACTAGTTACTCCAATTACTGCAGGCCCCTCCAGGATAATTAAGGACCTCTTTTGTCAACATCTGTGAGTAAGTTAGTATTTTCAAGAAGCAAAGATTTTTATGCTAAAATGTTTATCACACCATCCTGTGCCATTAATCTAGAAGTGTAAAGTTCATTATAAATCAGTAGTATTTAGTACTAAAAATTGACTTTCTAAAAATAAGTTTTAAATTATACATTTAATGTTCTTTAGGTACCTTGATACTGAACAGCAACTTTAAAAAAAAAACCCAAAACAATACGTTTGGAGTTCAGTAATTTAGGGTCAGTGGTACACAGGACTGGCTGAAAAGAAAACAGCATAGTAAACAAATGAAAGCTAAGGCAATGACAGCAAATTTTTCATGGAGTATACACAGGCAATGTTTAATCTTATTTTTAAATGTGAAAGACAGCTGTGCTCATCCTGAATTTATCTTGTAGTCTAACCTGCTTTTAGGTGGGGGCAGGAAACTGAAAATTTTGCATCAGACCATCTTTGCATTAGACCATTCTTTTCATCCCGATTGTCCCGGATAAACTAACATAAATCCAGAAAGTTAGAGGTATGTCACATACAGCTGTGCACAACTGTGCGGTTGCCATCGAGGGGTCTGATACCGTACCTCAGATGAGGCCAGACCGACTAGAGATATCCAGTTAGATACCTGGAGATGGGCAGAAGCACACCCTGGTACAGGCAGCTCCGACTAACGTCTCGGCCGGTTGTAAAGGGGCATGAGACTAGCGGCAGAGGCCTAGAGGAAATCCCAGGGTCAGACGGGACTTCCTCCGAAGTTCCCGCCAGCGCGACTGTCCCTCCCAAGGGCGGTGGAACATACCAAGCCAAGCCGTTCCACCGAGCGCGCTGTCACAGGCCGCCGGCACCCACAACTATAAACTGCTACAGAGGCAGGAGGGGTAAAGCAAGTTTAACCACAACGCCAGACAGCCTGCCAGGTGTTATCACTCGCCAACTCCGGTTTTCTCTTTGCCTTCCCTCACCCCTCAGGCCGCTGGGGCTGCCCGCCGAGGACCAGGCGGCTGTCCCTTTCCGCTCGCAAGCAGCCCCAGCAGAGCGGCCTCAGCTGCCAGGAGACCCCGCTTGCCCTCCCGGGCTGCCGCTGCCTTCCTCACCCTGAGCCGCGGCCTTCAAAACTCCCGCCCGACGCGCGGCCTCTCGGGGCGACTCTCGCGGTGAGCCGCGGCGCGGCCTACCGGCGGCCCGGAGGCGGCGCTGCCGAGCGCCGCCGAGACGAAGGCGGTTCGCGGCCCGCCCGGCTGAGGGGAAGGCGGGAGGAAGCCCGCCGGCGGCGTGGCGCGCCCCTCGGTAGGGAGCAGGGCCGGCGCCCCGGACACAGGAGGGGGGTCCCCGCTGAGCGGCTGCGGAGCGGTGCCGCCGAGGCCATCCCCCTCCTCCGGCGGCTGCCAGTAACTTTCGAGTGACTTCCAAAAATAGTGGCTGGCGGCCGGCCCCCTCCCCCACCGGCAGGGCTCCCGCAGCCAACGTGCCGTGCTATATAGAACCGCGCTGTGCCACCGGTTCCCCGCACCTACCGCGCCGTACCCCGCCGCGGCAGGCAGCTGCCGGCACCCGCGGGCGAGCCCGACCGCCCATGCCTCCCACAGCCGTAAAAAAAAAAAATTAAAATAATTAAGTATTAAAATGGAGAGTGAGGCAAACGAACCGCTGTCCGCGGAGCGTCTTCCGCGCTCTGAGTAGCGTAGGGGGGCCGATCGCGGAGCAGCCCCTTTCTCCGCGGGCGCGGAGACGCGCGGCGGCCGAGCCCGGTTAACCCTCTCCCTGTCGCGCTCCCCCTCTCCCCCCCACGCACACACAAAGCTGGCAACATGGCTACCACCACTCAAACAAGTTCCTCGCAACTTGAGGCTCGGCTCGCCGATGGCGCGGCGGGGAGAGAAGAGCCGACCCCGAGTCGGCGGCTAGGGCAAGCGAGCGCCGGCAACTTTCGCCGCCGGGCTCGGCGAGAGCGGTTTTCCGGCGGCGGCTCGGGCGAGCACATCCATCCCTTCGCCTCGGCACAGCGATGCGGCGAAGGAGAAACTGGTAAATTGTAGAAGCAGGCCTGCGCAAAGTTTAAGCCTTAAAACCCCTGAAACGCAGAGCCCGGGGTTACAAAATCCGTATCAGGAAAAACGTACTCACCTTCAGACAGGTCCTCTATGCACTCAAATGTGATTTCGAATTGGAAAGGATTGTAGAAAGGAGAAGGATTATCCAACACCACTACATTGTTCACCTGAACCTTTGCCATATTTTGAAAAAAACACAAACAATAGGAAGAGCGTGCTAACGCAGCACAATAAAGTCCAGTGTGTTGGGCTTTTGCGACGCACAACCCCCCTCGCCGGGGCCCGAGCGAGGCTGCAGAGCTGCGACTTGCAGAAACTTTTCTTTTCCCCCTTTTATTTACACCGGGAGCACTCCACACTGTTTGCAGCTTTCCTATTTCACTAAACTACAGCCCATTCTGCCCTGCTCGCCGCCAGCGCCCGCCCGGATTGGCCGCACGCCGGCCTAGGGCCCTCCCCCCCGAACGCGGCCGACGAGCGGCAGCAAGATGGGCCTCGCCGCTCCCGCTCCGACCGCGCCTCCTCGCCGCGGCGCCCCCGCCCGGCGCGAGGCGGAAACGGCCTCACAACGGCCGCGCCGGGCGGGCGGGGCTGTGCCAGACCGGCCGAGCCCAGCCAGGCGGAGCCGGGGCGGGCGGGAGTGGGGTCGCTGTCTCGGAGCCTCCGCGGTGCTGTTGCTGCGGGGTTGTTGCGAAGGGGGGTGTCTCTTTAAGACTTTTATTTCCCCCCCCCCTTTTTTTTTCTTTCTTTCCCCATTTTCCGTTCCCAGAGGTGGCCCAGGTTTCACGCTGGGGCAGGTGTTGAAGGGGCTCTGGGCTCTCCAGGGATGTTCATCTCACAAGAGCCCAGCCCGCAGGGGAGCTGCGCTGTCCTGGGCAGCACCGTGGCACCCAGCTCTTGTCCGAAGACAGTGTGATCAGGGACAATGTAATAGCGCTTTACTCGCTGGGGTGCACCCCAGATAAAGAAGGGTCTGCTAGTGGGGTGCCTGGCTCCCTGCATGGGCCACAGTTCTGCTATGAATGCACTTTGCTACTGCTCCAGAGGCCACCCACAGAGGGGCTGTGTAAGGACCAGAGCGTGACTTTTACACAGCTGTGCTGTCAAGAAGCCATCCCATTTCTGTATTTGCAAAGAAAGGCTTAGATAGCTTAATAAACTACAAAACATATCCCTGTGCAGCAGGAAGCCCAGTGGGAAGACCACTCTGTGCAGCAGCTTGAGGGCCATAGAGGAGGCCATCTTGTGTGGCAGCAGGAGGCTCTTGGAAGAGGCCATCTTGTGGCTGCCATGCGTAAGGGATAGGGAGGAGTGACAGTACTGTATAGCACCGGTTTTCATTCTTCATGTTTCTGTAGGGAAAGAGGAGAAGGTGCTCGGTACTCATGGGGTGTGGGTTGTGTACCGTCACCACAAGAGAAGATTCTGTGTGGAAATAAACACGCAGCTAGGCACCAGTACCGGCTGCAGGGAGCCTTGGCTGCAGTGGAATATGCACTGCAGAAAGGCATTTAGGAGCCATCTTTCCACTTGTGTGGGAAGGCAGAGCCCTGCTGGCGGGAGCACAGTGCTGCCAGCTCTGCAGCAAGTGAGAGCGCAGGGCTGAGGCACGGGGGCCTTTGGCCTTCAGCAAATCCCATGCAAGGTTTGGAAAGGTGATGACGCTTTTGGTTATTTACAGGGAAATGTCATTGTCAGACACTTGCCTGATCTCTTGCTTACTATGCTTTTTAACCGCATTCTGCACATCTGGCACAAGGCTAGAGGTTATTTTTCATTTTTATTATCATGTCAGATGACTGCCCAAGTTGTTCAGTGCAGAGGCCAGGAAGCCAGGAAGGATTGGATGCAGTGGAGTAGTTTCCTCACAACAATCTAAAATACGTGTTGTGTTATCAGGAAGCATGTGTTTCAAATAAATTTTGCTGTCCATTTGTGAACAAGTAGCTACTCTAGTGGGCTACACAGTGATAGAAGGCTTCTGCAGACTGTCCTCCCAAAGCTGGCGGGGCGGGGGGAGTATTCTTGGGCAGGTTTTACTGTAGCATTCAAGGAGATTTTTGGCTGGTTGCAGCTTGTCAACTACTAGGATATTTTCATCTGAGCACTGGAGTGAAAAAGAAAGGCTAAAGATAGAGAAGAAGCTGGGAAATAGGAAGTTTGAGAGGATCTGCACATCCTTAATAATGAGTGGCCATTCTCATAGTTGTGCAGTTTTTGACCTGCCATGCTCTCAGAGTTGTGTATCATGTGTAGATTTACTGGTGTTAAAAGACACTCAAAATATTTTATTTTTTTCCCCATAAATTTTGGTTTGCAGCTCCAAAATTTTGGTCTATTTTAGTAGTTGGTGGGGAGGAGTTGCTAAATGGCATTTGCCCTAATTTTCAGTTGTATCTGGTAGGTTTAGTCTTCTTACCCTAATGTCTTTTGCTCAATTAGCAAAGTCCTAAAACAAGTCACTGTCGAACATGGGAAGCTTAACAGAGTCTGCTCCACAGGTACAGGCTAACCTGCCAAACACCAGTGGGATTTCTTACCAATAGGTGTAAAGTGAGTTACATGGTAGAGGTGTGTGGTGGAGTTAACCTGCTGTTTTGCCATCTGTCCATGGCACACGCCAGTGGACTGGGTCCCTTTGTTTCACTGAAGTGCATTCCTGCATTTTAAGGAAAAGACTGACTAAAGTAATCGATTCTTCAGGTCTGACAGTGACTGCTGTGAAGGACTTTGGGGAGTGGAACTTGGAAGCTGGTGCACTGGTACTTGCAGATGGAGGCCTTTGTTGCATTGATGAGTTCAACAGTATCAAAGAACATGACAGAACCAGTATCCATGAAGCAATGGAGCAACAAACCATCAGTGTTGCAAAGGCAGGGTAAGTCAGATGTTAGTGTGATAAAAATGTAAGATGTTTCTCTTGTGTTTACAAGTTGTACAGAGGTTTGTCATGCTGATTAAATGTATGTTTTCTTTGTTGTACTTAATAGCTTTGTTCTTAGCAGTATTATTAAACTAGATGAGTCAACATTTCAAGGAATACTAGACCAGAGATAGCAAGTGATCAGAATGCATACATACCCATTTCACTGATCAGTTTTCAACCTACCACTGTAGGCCAGGGCACGTTCCTAAGAAGGCTTGGTGTTCCCTTTGTTGTCTTTTGCTGCAAGTGCTCATAATAATCATATGTGAAATGAGGAACTGTGTGAATCTTTTATTGGAACTTGGGAAGTGGGACTTAATTTCTCTAAAATCCAGTAATACTGCATGGCAACAAAAGAAGACCAACAGATTTCCAAGATGCTGAATTTTATATGTTGGGAATGACATAAACTCCTGCTTATTTTAAATTCTTTTCTTTCTTTTTCCAAGTAGTGCGTGTTCAAGTCTGCTGTTTCCTTCCCTGCCACTTTGATTTCATACCTTATTTTGTCAGTCATACACAGCTCTTGTCCAGGTCCATATTGTTTCCTGGCTAGTATTGCTGAAATTGCTACTCAAACAGTATCATCCTTTCCATATTCCACCTTGTCATCTTCAACTCAGTTCTTACTCCAGTCCCATCTTGGCTTCTGTAACTGATTGTGTCCTTCCTCTATTCTGAGCATAACCACTGGAGCTCTCTTTAGCCTCTTTGGCAGACAGTAAACAAGTTATGTCTCACTCACCTGAGTGATTATTAGCCCAGTAATGCAGCTGGGGACAAATACTTGGAATCAGCACAGTCCTGTCTACTTAGTAAGATGGTGATGTGTTTTAGCTGTGTTCTTTGTTGCAGTTGGCTTGGTTTTATAGACCCCAAAGCACAGTTTGCTAACTTGTACATGTAGCCTCAGTTGCTCACTTTTAAGGACTACATGCATTGAGGACTTTTTTAGTAGTAACTTTGCACGGACAGGTTAAGCACTTTGTTGATTTAAGTCTTACTTTGATGCATAGGAGATAACATAGGGTTTTTTTTCCCCACTGTGTAATAGAAGATCCATGGTCCTTCCTCTCAGTTATAGAAGAATATAGGATGTGAGGCAGCAGTTACTCAGGAGCTGACTAGAAATAGCTCAGCAACAAACCAAAGTTAGAATACCTCTGCTGCTGCCTTAATCAAAAACATTACATTTAGACTACTAGCATAAAAATAACCTCTCCCCACATCTAGAAACACATGCCAGGATATCATGGTTAAGAGGAAAATGGCTGTTTCCCTGGAGAAACAGTTGGTACAGCTGCCATGGTCTGGTTGGGTTCGTATTCATAACATATTTACATACAGGAATAAACATAGTTTATATTACACTTTATTTTGCTTTCTTTCAATGTAAGTCAAAGTAAAATGTTGCTTGCCAGCATTAAAATGTGTTTCTATACTGTATAAATAAGCAAAGTAATACTTGATTTTACTGTTTAAGGACCAGGGAAGTTGTGAATGCTCCATCCCTGGTGGTGTTCAAGGCCAGGTTGGACAGAGCCTTGGGTGACATGGTTTAG
>JBCJKH010029218.1:0-22823 GCA_039877255.1 Loriculus beryllinus | reverse complement strand
ATCTTTGTTGCTGACATGGACAGTGGGATTGAGTGCGCCCTCAGCAAGTTTGCCGATGACACCAAGCTGTGTGGTTCAGTTGATATGCTGGAAAGAAAGGATGCCATCCAGAGGGACCTTGGCATGCTTTAGAGGTGGGCCAATGCCAACCTCATGAAGTTTAACCAAGCCAAGTGCAAGGTCCTACACCTGGGTTGGGGCAATCCCAGGCACAGCTACAGGTTGAGCAAAGAAGAGATTCAGAGCAGCCCTGCAGAGAAGGACTTGGACGAAGCCTTGGGCAGCATTGTCTAGTGTGAGACATTCCTGCCCATGGCAGGGGGATGGAACTAAATGATCTTAAGGTCCTTTCCAACCCTAACCATTCAATGATTCTATAATTGCTGTTCAATTTCTTGCCTTAGGTATAATTTAGATCCCTTTCCAGACAAAATTTGTTTGCTCTTGCTGAAAGAGTATAATGACAGGCAGCAGGGTGCCTGGATGAGGCCAAAGTAAAACATGTCCACTTCTGAAACACTCACTGTGTTTCCCAAACACTGATGGATGGAAGCGTGTATCTGCTGAGACTGTAGTCTTTCAATAGGGAAGGGAAAGAAAGGATAACATGTTCCTTAGTTACATTTTTTCTGAGATTAGTGAAATCACTACATACTCACTTGAGGCCTTTGAACTTAAAGCATAGCTATTATACCATATGAGGAATACATTTTTTGGGTTTTTTTCCTTATAAATGTAGGCAGAAAGTTTTACTCCAACTGTTCTTATTCAAATATAAAAGCAGCTCTAAAGAAAAATACCTCCTGGTATTACAATTCTTTGGACTTTCAGCCTATAAAACAAGTAGAAGAATGTTCCTCTGATAACATGGAATGTTCAGTGTGTGCTGTAGTAATGTAATTTATGACGATTCATGACTTGCTATTGCTGTTTGGCTGCTGGACTTTCACAATTGTAATGTCTGGACAACCTACACCTATGTAAAGAAGAGTGTTTAAAGATTGGTTCTCTGGTAAGCTGAGGACATAGTTCCTTAAACTTTCATATTCTACTACCTGCATCTAATAAACCATAGCTGAGATCTATAAGGTAAGTGAAGTGCCACATGGATCAGAGAGCAGGGCTGATGTGAGATGCTGGAAGTTGCCTGCACAGTGAAGCTGATACAGTCCACTGCAGCACTAGGGAGCAGGACTGGGAAAGCCCCAGCAGAAGCTCGTGGGTTGTCTCCTCTCTCAGTTAGTCCAGAAACCCTGTGCTAGTCCCATTCAACTTATGGCCATATAGCGGAAACCTGGAGCCTCAAGAACCACAGGATGCAAAACTGGCGCTTAAAAATGCCCAGTTGTCAGGCAGTTCCTCATCTTGTCTTAAAGAAATATCTGTACATATCCAAGGTATTAACACTCACACTCTGTAGGTGCAGTAACATGTGGGCTTTTTTGTTTTTCATGTTTTGCACATAAACAGATCCAAAGTGAAATTAACTACTCCCTAGTTGATAATTACTTTGAAAGAAATGAGGTCTGATTTATACAAGCCCACTGGTTAGGGAGATAAATAAGAGACCTTAAATTAAGAATGAGGGGAATAAAGGTCAAATACATAATGGTTGCAATGAATGCGAGGAAATATTGGCTTTTTGGCTAAATCTTTTTATGGAAACATTTAGTTTTAAAAGTGAGAGAACAGTAGTGTGAAAAAGGAATATTTTCATTAAATATCATCATTGACTGAAATGATGCACAAGTGAAAGCAGTCGGCACTGACTAAAACTAGTTAATGAAGATTTTGTTTCTGTCATCCCCTTCCAAAAGTTAAGAAACAATTTGGGTTTGCCTGCTCTGGGAGATACACAAAGGTGAGAAGGTTTGTTTCAGCCTGATGGAGATGAGAGAATAACAGAAGGCTTCTAGGGGATTAGTGATGGAGATTTGGGAGGCATCTGCCTGGGGATCTGAATGTGTTAGCTCTCCCAGGGCCCACAGAACTGAAGTCTGGACTGGGCTCAAATCATGTTTCACACAATTCTTTCTATCAGTCTGAGCTCTGTGTTTCTCAAGCCCTTTGAGATCTCTTTGGGCTAAATTCACTCTGCGTGAATGTAAAAGCAGTAAAGCCACCAAACTCTACCTAAAAAAAAAAATATCTTCTCAATTCTTGCCATTTGTATCTCACTCCTAACTTACCTCATCATGTTTCTTGCACAAAGCGTCCAGGTCACAGATTCAACTTCTACAAAGAATATTAAAACTCTGTTCAAATACAGCCAGATGGATGACTGAAGGATAAGATAAAAAATCATTAAACCCATTCATATCAATGTGAAATCTCACCAGTTCTAAAATTTCTAAAGTTTCTTCCTTTTTTGTTGCTTATTCATTAGCCTATTTGATAAAAGCAATTTCAAGCTGGTTCCTATTAAACATAACCAAAAGCCACCATCATAGTTGCCAAGTCCTCCATGCAAACTAAGCCACTCAGAACTGAGCTGCTGGCATGCAGAAAAGCATGAGCACCCTCTTGGTTGTAGACCCCCAGTTGCAGTTACTAAGTCACATGCAAGTTGGTTTTGTTGCACAAATATCCTATCACAGCTGGACTGAGCATATGAGAAAAGCAATTGCTAAAACTGCAACAGTGGAAAGATCTGATCATGCTTAGTACTTACAGACCTCTTGCATCTTTGTGGGTTTCACTTTCCTGTGTGTCAAAAGGCAGATTACCAGTGGTGCTTATGTGTTCAAACATGTGAACAATCAACAGAGCTAGTCAGATGATAAAAGTTAGGGAGTTACTTAGGTGCTTTGGAGTCTGTGGGACCTTCTGCTGTGGAGCAAAACTTTCCTGGGTGTTATTGCTGTAATGTTGTCAGTGGCCATTTTGTTTGCCTTCTGCGAGCTGCAGGCTTCCATTAAGATAATGAGTGAAATATAATGTGCTTGACTGATGCATCTCCATAAAGGGATAGTGCTTTAAAAATAAGAGCCTGAATTCTCACTTACATTGAGGCCATTTTACATCATCCTGGCAAGCATAAAAGGTCTTTCAAGTGGGTGTAGAAGTAACTTATGGCCCGTTTACACAGCCAGATCAGTGTGAAGCGACCTTCATGTAAATGACAACCAGGGCCCAAAACATTAAGTTACTTTTTTTAAAGATCCAATTTGGCCGAGGACACTTTGAGAGGGAAAACGAAGTGTTTTTCTTTCTCTTTTTTTTTTTCCTTCTCAAATTAGTCAAATGAGGTTGATCGTTTTAAAGGATGGAAGAGTTCACCACGGCTCCAGAAAAACATCAAGTATGAGAGCCTAGATTATGTCAGAAGACATGCAGCAGCCCACGCATTAGACTTGAAATCTGTGCTCGCACCTGCCCCAACTCATTTTTTTTCCCTTTGCATTTATTGAGATGACACAATGTCAACAGAATTCTGCAAACTTTATGACAAAATTGTGACAGATCTGCAATGGCAGAATGACTTATGGAAATGTTGAAGTGGCTTCTCAATCAAGCCTCAGGATAGCTTGTGACTCCATTGTCTTAGAGGTCAGAAGTCAGACTCCACCAAGGAGAGACATCACTTGATTCTGGTCCAACTTCCTGCCATATGCCGGAGGTGGGAGGGGGGAATCAGGATTTTTAATTGCTTGATCCCTATGTTTTCTCATCTGCATTCCCCAAGCTAAAAATGCTTTCCATAGCACATTCCGTTGTTTGCAATGTGTTTTGGTAACTTTTCAAAATGCTTAAGATCTGATTCCTTATGTTCTTGACTCTTTTCAAATCATTTACTCTTGCCCAGAACAAAATAATGGACTGCCATGGATTAAAGCAGGTAGGTAATACTAGGTTGGTACCATTTCACTCCCAGTTCATATCTGTGGAATAACTTCACAAAAGTATAGAAAAATGATGGGACATACTAGTTGCACACTGTGAATTGAGCACCTTAGGTAGGCTATCCTACCATGGATGGGTGCCGAGTGGCTACTTACTGTGGTACCCTGCTTATCCCAGTGGAGAATGTCTCTTCATTTCCACAGCCTTTGCTGGAATTTTTCTTTCTTTTTCAAATATACATTTTAATGCAACTTTCCTAAAGTGGTAAATATGCATTTCACACAACTGTGAATTGAAAAATGGAGAACTGAGAAAGAAACTGCTTCTTCATTACATATATTCTTTAAACTACGTGTAAAAATATGGTTAGATTGCTCCAGCCTGTTAAGACTGGCAATAGGGAGATACTGAGCCCAGTACTCTGGACTCTGAATTATGTCTGGTGTAAATATTGGGTTCAAGGTCATAGTCTTACTTTGATGAGCTCTACATGGACTATGGTAGCCCTCAGGCAGCTCCCCTAGCTGCCACAAGCTGCAGCTCTGCCCTTCAGAAAGGCTAAACCTATCTGCCACAGAATCAAGTTCGAGAACCACAGGTGAGGGGGAAGGGGACATATGAAGAAACAGCCTCGATTTCTTTCCCAAGTCCAAAATTTCTGAGACTCCAAATAATATTTGCCCTTTGGAGAATGTCTAAGCTTTCCCTAGAACCATTATGGTCACAGGAAAAATCAGGTACAAGGGCTAACTGGCATTAATTAATTGATTTTTCTAGAGTATTTTTCTCATTGGAATTATCAAGTCCTTTTCACTTTTTCAGATTTGGGTGCACCACCTTTCTAACCTGCCTTCTCCAAAAGGCAAATAGAAAATGTCTTGTGAGAACGAGGAATTAGTTCTCATAACAGTGAAACAGAATGAGAATCAGTCCTCATAACAGTGAAACAGTGCACCTGTGCTACCGTGAGGAGCAGGGACCCACTCTCTCCTGCACCTCAAACACGGTATTGCATCTGAGGTACGGTAAATGTGATTCTACAATGAGTGCTGAGGAGCTGAAGTATTTGGAGAGAGAGATAAAGTTACCTGTTTGTGCTGGCAATGTTAGTAAATGCTCCTTTATTTCCATTCCCAGAAACCTCATCTCACCAGCAGACTTGGCTAGTGAGATGCAATGAAAGGAAAAACTGTGAGCGTGACACATTTCAGTGACTTTCCTTGATAGGAACCTCTTCACAGTTCACTGAAAGAGCTTAAGGAAACTTGGGTGCTTCTGCATAACTTTACTGTATCAGGCGGGTACCATGACCGCTGCTTGTTTATGTTTAATGACTATAACATTATGGTATCATTTGTTTATTTAAAGATGAACTTCTGTGCTCAGTCAGACTTTAGACACATTATTTAAACATAAGCCAATTTGCCAATCATGTGTCTGCGGCTATTTTCCTCCATAAATAGTTAATAATTGAAGATAAATGTTTGTAAACAAGACATTTTTTCCTCAACATTCATTTTCTTCTTCTTCTCCTGCTCGCCCATATTAAGAGGTTATTTTAAGCTTCTGAGTTTAGCATTTTATTTTGGAATCTCTTATTTTCTTCGGGAATGGCCACGACCAGACAACACAATGGATGGATGGCAAGCATTCAGCATGAATCATATAAAAGAAGACATAGAAAGACAAGGAGGAAAATATTCACACATGAATTCACAGACTTGTGATATGACAAAAAAAAAAAAAGTAAGACACAATCCAATCTTCAGACAGTGTCAGAATGAGAGGTAAATACAGTGAGGAAACATTTTTTAACCCATTAACTGTTCAGGAAAAACAAATGAGTTTTACTTCATCTGCCTAAAATGCATTAAAGCTGTACCTGTTTCGCTTTACTCTGATTTTAGCATTTATAAAGAATAAGCTGGTTTTCTCAGATAAAACATAACCTGATTCAGCTCTAGGGTCTCAGATCCTCCTGTTTCTCTCTTAAATACTACTGGAGAAGTGCTATAAGTCTTACCTGTGATAAAATGGGAAAAAAGTAGTAGAGCTCTTATTTTGAAATGAGGCTACCTGAAAACCAGAAATTTCAGTACCATTTTAAAAAATGTTAAGACATTTCTGCTTATCCAGTGTGGAAGCATTTTGAAAATTTTGTTGGATGTGGAAGATTATGTTCAGTACCTGCTCTGAATCAGTTTGAACCAAGATTTATTAAATATTCATTGTCAAAGACAAAGTCAAGCAGAACAAGGATTTGAACCTGCGGCTCCTTCATCCCATGCAAACATCCTGTCCTTGCCAATAGGACCCACTCTTTGCATGCACAGTCTCAGCTCTCCTCTGTTACCAGCACAAATACTGAATAAAACTGGAGTCTTTGATACCCTGCTATGTGTACTTTATTTTGGCTTTCCTCCTTTTTTTCCCTTTCCTAAATAACAGTTGAAGAGCTGGGTCAAAGACAAGGAAGTGCCTGAAAAGTAGCTGGATTTCCATAGAATTATTGTATTGTTATTCTATTTTTGGCTATGCTTAAAGGTTAATATTCAAAGCATCAGTAAAGTTTTCACTATTCCTTTCCTGGATGCCTGAACAGATTGTCAGTATAGAAAGAAGAATCTAAAAGTTACTAGTTTTTGACAATATTCATGGTGTCTGGTGCCTGATAAAAGTAAAGATTTTCAACAACAAAAATATGCATATCACTTTATTTTTAAAGGTGTTACTGCAGAGAAGACACTGTTTTAAATTGCTTGCTGTTGGGGACAGGACAATATGAGGGTGGATTCAGTAATTTATTTTCCTACAGCATATTGCTCTCCTTAAATATATCATTTCCTGCTCTGTTCCTAGAGGACCTTATGTGCCACAGGCCCCAGTTGCTGATATACTGATTTTTTCTTGAAAGGTGCTGTGTGCCTGTGACTTTGTTACACATCGATGGCACCAAGCACTGCTCAGCCTCTCCTCAAACGGGAACTTGAGAAAGTTAGGAGTGAGTCAGTAGTTCTGTGGGAGACACAGGAAATACTGGGAACACAGGGATGGAGGAACAGCTCCTGTCTAAACCTGTGATAAGTTGAGATGACTGACAGAGTTCTGTGGGTTTTTTTTGAGGTTTGCCCTTTTTAGGTCTACCAGTACTCTTAATACCAAACTGCTAGGGACTGCAAACACTGAACTGTAGTAGCAATCTATTTCCTTCGTGTTGCACTGGGTGCAGAATGATTCTAGAATTCATAGCACTATAATGCACAGAAAAAGAAGGATGGAAACCATTCCTAATTTGCAGAGATTCCAGTCATACTCTGGATAAATGAATTTTCTGCTTCAGTAGCGGGTCTTCAGAATGGTGGACACATGAACTGGACCTGCTATGTGTTATAGCTGCATTTTCATGTTCAATACATGTGTCCAAAATGAAAGCCTCTGTCAACTAACTCGTCTTCCCATGTTTCCTAGGTGATAGTGGTGCAATATTGGGCAACTAGGCTAAACCAAAATGTAGTTATTTAAATATTTATTATTTTATAACAGTATGTTAAAATTTAAGCACATTTTAAAACTATTCCAGCTCCCTCTTTATTAACTCTATGCTACCAATAGCTGAACTGCAAGGAGTTAAGAACTTCTTCTTCATTTTCTTTTATAAATGTGTGATTAGCCTGAATTATTAGGAAAGCACAATAGCTTTATTCTTCCTGTCAACTATGTGCAGAGAAGTCAGGATTAGTAATCTCTAGGGATCAGGAGCTGATTTGGTGGAGGCAGGCAGGAGGACGGCTAACTTTTGAACCTAAGAGGGCTTTGCTGGGCAAGGGTGACAGCTGTAGCATCTTTAGCCTGGATTTGAATTTGAATTCTATCTACCAGTGCAGCAATGCTATGACTTGGCAATATGTTATAATAATCTGTGTGACACAAATGTCGAGGGCTTTTTGTTACATGTCCTCAAAGAGATTTAGGTAATTAATGTTAAATTGATGATATAAAACCTCCATTCTATCTCTCTTACTAATTCTGATTTACTGTAAATAGGCAGAAATATTCACAGGCCAATAATCCCAATGTTGTTTGGGGGTTTTGATTCCTTTTTTATCATGAGTGTGGGGTCAGTAATTGCTGTAAGGTATTTGTCTCTGAATCTGAAAGGTTTTATATTGAAAACACATTGGAAAAAATAGGGATGGGACCTGGATGTGTTCTCCTGCTGAGAAGGCCATATACTATTTCATACTGTAGGCTTAAGTGAGAAAATGGGCCAATGTGTCAGAATTTATCAGCTTTTCAACACAGTTGTGGGCTATTAAATGTTTATGTAGCAGATGGAACAGTGGAGAAATACAGTGCATAGCACACACGCCGTGTTGGGCCAAGAGGAAAGGAAGTCCTCCAGCCTTCCCTTTTGCTGTACTATGAACCTATGACCCTATTGCCCAGAGGCAAAAAAGCTACCTGCAGAGATGCCAGCAGTATGGAAAAAAAGAATTACAGTGAAGCACAAGCACTCTGCTCTGCGGAGATGCTTTTCTAAGTCTTTTAGGCTTTTTTTGTCTATTTGGTTCAGTTTTGGCAAAAACATTGAGGAACTATTTAAGGTAGGAGTAGGGCATAAAGATCAAGTAAAATGAGTGAAAATAACTGAGTGGAAAATAACTCGGGATGGAACATCTTCAAGGAACTTGCTGACAATGGAATGTAATGAACTGGCAAATTGATGAGAAATGTAAACTATGAAAATCCCATTTTTGGGAAAGTTCAGGTGAAATAGTATATTCAGTAGGGAAGAGTACTCCTGTGCTAAACAGGAGCTCAGATCTGAAAAGAATTTCAATAACCTTATGCTCAATATGTGTATTTTGTTAAGAACTGGGATCCATTTTCTCTAATGGAAAGAGCTCAGAGAGAAACCTCTGCCTGAGTTTTTCAGTCAATTAGCATATTCTTTAATTAATGAATTAAATTAGAGAATTAAACTTGGGCAATTGGTGAGGATAGATAGCAGTGTTGTAAATTTTACACTTTGGGGATCCTTTTGCTCTGGCCCTTTCCTTCTTAAATGATTGGTTAATAAATCTGACTAATGAAGCATGCAGATAAAAGGTAAAATTTTCAAATGCATCTAACTGACTTAGAATCCAAAGCTGATGGGATTTATTGTCCTTAAGTCATTTAGAGGCCCCTGGAAGTTTTACTCATCTATTCCATTGTTAACATTGATAAAATAATGAACACTTACAGCCCTTAAGAGGAAAAAAAGAATAACTGGAAATAAGATTAGTTATAGACTTCAGGAACTGTACTGACCACAGTAATAACCCCACAGATCTTGTGCCTGAAACTTGCCTAAGAGCTCCTGGCAGTTTACACCAAATATGCGTCAAATGACCAAACTGGTGCTGGACTAATACATGAGGTTCTGTAGCATCTTCTCATTACACACTGAATCTTGGGATCATTTCCCCTGATACAAGCCTTTGCTGCTGAACAAACAGTTCTTAAGTCAGTGGTCTGTCTTATTCTCCCTCCATAATGTTAGATATGAATTGTCTACACTTTTGAAATGTTAATTTTCATTTGAACAGTGTTTTAAGGCTGTTCTTGGTGAGATGCTTCTTTTCCCTCAGATACTTTCTTTGCAGTTCTGGAGAAACCAATGAATTATCCCTTCATTTGTACCTCTCTACGGTCTGGAAACCCAGGGTTTTTTGCTACATCTTTTCAGGGCTGCACCATTTGGTGCAGTCCCACATATTATGTAGTGCAGCTCCTCCCATTCCAAGTGATCTACTGGGCCAGGCGAGGTCATCACCTGGATTTTTAGAGTAGTAAATGTAAAATGACTAAATATAAAATAAGTCAATGACAGTCCAAGCTGCATGGGTCACGGAGCAGTGGAGTAGTTCCTTGATTCCCCATGTTTAGCCTCAGAAGTTATTCATAAATTCACTGTTGTTTGCATTCTTTTCAGCCTTATTTTCAAATTGTAGGGTTTACTGTGACGACGAGTATTGTTCATTATGTTGTGAAAAAAGCCATGCAGCACTATGACTTCCAGTAGTTCAGCTTGTTTAGATTGCATGTGGCTGCTCATACTCCTCCACAAATCCTAAGAATTTAATGGCATTGAATTACTGTGCTGGCTTCAGTTTAAAACAGCCTTGAAAGGCTGTTTTTAACCCTAGCTGTCTGTTTGTCTCATGATAGCAACTTTGAAAAATAGAAAAAATACATAAGCATTGATCTGGTAGTCAGATTTAGAAAAGCTAAGAGATAATGGCTGATATTCCATTTTCATACTCTTATTTTGTTTAAAATTAAATGGACTAAATTCAGAGGTCCCATATTCATTCAGTTATTACTCCAAAATTTCTGTGGTTTTGAGACCATTTAGCAAGCTGAGTAAAGACTAGAAAATAAGATAAGGAGATAGATTCTTTTGAAAACAAGCTTTCACATTTCAGTTAGAATGCTGAAAGCAGTTACAGTTTACATTAGAGCATCATCTCAGAAATACAGTGCAATGATTCAGCTTCTGGGATGAGTTCACCTTGTTTCTTTTTCAGATGAAAACATTTTTGACATTTGAGGACAACGTGCATGAAAGGTTTTATGCTGCAGAACATCGAGATAAGCAGGAAAGAGCTTCCTCGTGCAAACCATGGGAGTTCCTCGCATTAGTCACGTTAATAAATAACAGACTGTACCTACTGAGCTCTCCTTTGAAACAGACCTCCCTGTGCTCAAGGAAAAGCTAGTGTTGGATTTTTCCTTTTAAATTTCCCATTCAGTTTTGCATTTTGCTTTGCAGGCAGTTGCTGTTACTTACTGGTGTTTGTAGGAACTGAAAAGTTGGGAAAATACTGTTTTTTTAAGTGTTCAGTTTCCTTTCACTAAATGTCCATCAGATATCCAGATTGGAGAATGTTTTATTCCACCCCTTCTTCCCACCTTTCCCCTATAAGGTTTTTATGAATTGTTCTTCTAATTCTCTAAATACATGACAACTCACTATTTATCTTGGTCCACCATTTCATTTTCCTTGTACAGCTCCCCTTTGCAGGACTTTTTACAGACAGACCTCAGTAATAGCTATTGCATTAGCACACTGTGATCTCTGCTAAAAGCCCAGCGAGAATCAATGCCTTTTTATTTAAAAGTTTTTTGCAAGTTATGTTCTCCTTGTATATTTAGCAGGTGAGGACCAGAACCCCTCACAGCATATCTGAACTGGCTCTCCTTTGAGTCGTGCCAAACAGCAGAACAACCCCGGTTTATCTGGTCTCCCGCAACAGCAGACTTGATGGCAGCCAAAGAGATCGAGAGGCAGCCGAGCGTGACAGCTGACATCAAAGCGAGAATGCCACACCTTGATCCCAGGCTTCACTCTACCTGCTGGGGCAAACGTATTAACGTGACCACCCTGAGAATTCAAAGGAGCAAATGCACACAGGCACACAAAACCCAACCACTCAAATTTGAAAATGAACGTAGAAGTCTAGACAGCTTTTCTTCAGAATTCATTGCTGCTATTTGGTTCCTGTGCTTTACCTTGCTCTTTTCAAAGAACAAGAAGAATAGTTAATTTTCCTTAATAGAATAGTTAATTTTCCTTAATAGAATAATTGAATGTCATAACTGTGGTGTGGTTTTGTTGTGGGTTTGTTGTTGGTTTTTCTTTTTACTTCAACAATAATGCTTTAGTTAAGCTGCTGTCTCTTTCTGTATAGCTGCTAATGACCAGGCTGCTCAGACAATGGTTTAGTTAATTCTTTATTTCCTTGCTGGGCCATTTGGACTATCTTAAACTGATGAAGATTTTGTGTACATGCATGTGCTGTAATGATTGTTTTAGCCTATGATGTCTTGAGCTATAAATCTAATCTTTGCATTCATGATTTGCCACAAGCAAGAGCTACAGAGAAGTAGAGAATAATTACGGTACGGATTTGTCTGAACAACCTGTGGGTTTTGTTTGTTTGCTTGTTTATTGGTGTTTTGAGTTTTTATTTTTATTTTGATACGGGATGGTTACATTTGTTTGGTTTTAACCAGGGCTGCATGTAGGAAGAGTTCAAGTTCTGGATAATTTGAAATTTGCAGAGGGCAAGTCTGTTTCATTTTTGCAAAACTGGGGATTTAACTGAGTGCAGGCCTTAGTCATCCAAATTGAACAGAATTTTGGGATAGATAATGCTATATAAATGAACCTGGTGAGCCCTCTCCTACTTGAAAGGATAGATGACATTTTGATGACTTCAGTGGTAAAGTGGCTGTGAAAAGATCTGACTAATACAAAGTGGAAGTTTTGTAATAACTTTAACAAGCTCCACAATTTCTCACATTTATAGTGTCTTCCATCTTGTAAATCCCTAAGCACTTCACAATATGAAGCACCAATGAAAAGCAGCTACCTCTAGGGCAGAAAGTGGTGGCCAGCTGGCTCCCAGCAAAGTAAATAGCAGCAAGATGAGAAGGAAAAGTCATTTTAGCCAAGTAAACTGGATTATAAATTAAAAATAAGTATTGTATTGTCTAAAGGAAATGCTTTGTTTCTTTTTTTCATTGTGCCTCTTTTTCATTCCCCTTTAAAGAAAGAACTGTGAATGAAGAGCATGTTCTGGTTATTAAATGATTTGTCTATCTCAGCCTTTCCCCATCTGTGGTCTGGAGTACATTTATTAGTGGTTTGTGGAGACATTCTGGTCAGAGTGGCGAGACAACTTCAGTTTTCAAATGGTGTTTGTAGCTTTGTGTAGCCTCACCCAAAATTTTTCTATTGCCTCAACTCCCACTCAGTATTCCAGTGCCATATGGTGTAGTGGGAAATAGAAGGGCTTAGAGATGCTGGAGACATGGGGTGCTTAGGAAACTCACTTTTTGGTCAAAGCCAAACCTGTGACTCTTCTGTAACTTGCATATTGAATCCTGTGCAGAAGAGCATGGAGGCTGAAATGATGGTCAGCATTCAGAAAGATGAAAAACCAAAACATTCTGGTGTGATAAAACCAGCACAATTAAAAAGGGATTGATCCCAACCAATTTCTAAATCGTTACTGAGTTTTAGACAGACCTGATCTGACCTAAAATAGGGGAAACAAAAAAGGGAAGAAAAGGAGAACAAGAAAGGCTGTAATTTGTTAACTTACGAAAACAACATACGTTCTTTTTAAGCTCCTTTTCTCAATGTTGCTTAACAATATTTTTTCCACAAGGAATTAAAAATAAAGTCTGCAATAGGGATTGTGAAATTGAGAGAAGATATTGTTCATGAGAAATTCCTTGTTTAAAGTTGTTGGACAGTGTAAATGTGTTTAGAATTTTGAAGCTGCCTAATAAATATCCTCTGGTCTAAGTTTTGTCTAGCTCAAGCTAGGTCAGATCTGAATGTTTTCATGTAAAAGCTGCACTTTGAAAGTCCACAGCTAGGATGAAACAGGACAAGCTCCTGCAAAGGAAGATTCCAAATTGTAGCAAAATGTTAGCCCAGAACAGAGGGTTAAATGTGAGTTTCTTCCAGTGTCTGTGCATTCCACTGTATTTCTCGCTTTGTCTTCAGGAAGAACCAAAACTAAGTGGAATTACTGTGAAATGCAATTATATTCCAGCTTTGCTAATTGGGCACAAAACTTCAAGACAGACCACAGATTTTTCCATAATCAGCTCCAATCACACTCCATCAGATTCTAGTATGAACCTGGTAACATCAGTCAATATCTATGGGGCAGAAATTAGAAAGTTTGTGTGTGCACGTAAGTCAAATGAGTTTGAAATTTTGGTCAGTGTCCTGCAACAACAATAGTAACATCATTGCATTCCCCTATCCATGAGATAAGTGCTATCAGAGAGGAAATATGATTCTCATCTGAATTTTTCTGGCCCAGTTTGGTCACATGTCTGCATTTATTTTCTTGCCATTTAGCATCTATTGCATGGTAATTTTACATTATGATTCTCAGAGTGATTAGCATGCCTTTTTAGCTGTATATTCTTTATAACTTTCTCTGCACACTTTGAACATAGATAATATGCAAATATTTCCATTCTGCAGTGGTTTCCACTGTGTGCTCTTTGGATTTAGCTACTTTGTGAAGTAAATAGTGGAGCTGGTTGAACTCTTCATAACGAATAATTCATCCAGCAAATTCAGCTCTTCTGTAAATGTAATTCATACAAGTTGATTGCGATTTTCCCAAATTAGTTCATTATTTGTAATTGTCTGCTGAATTATTTTTGTGAGCAAACTGTACCCTATGAATTATCTGTAATTTGAACAGTATGATTATTTATTTTAAGTTATTTTACATGTGTGGCTCTTCACCTGGCTTTATTTCTGGTCCCTGATTAGGTAGGCTGACTTTGGGAAATTGGAGTTTTAGCTGGAGTTCTCATTCAAGAATTTGGTGTGAAGAGGACTAAATATCTCTAGAAAAAACATAGGAGGGCACAGTTCCAAGGAGGGAGGGAGGGAAGAAGGGACATGAGCTTTGTATTGAAATAGATACATATACCTGAAAACAAAAAGCTTCAATTGATGGGTTACTGTGCTCAGTGATACTTCATATTATTAAAATTAAGATATTTTAAAATTACAGTAGTTTTGTGAGGCCTCATCTGGTATGATATCCAATCAATAACAGCGGCTTTGCCAAGAACAAGAGATTGATGGAAAGCCATTGTGCTCTCATACCTGGATCTCCTTGGATCACACAGAGCACTAGACCACTAGAAACTGCCTCTTAATGGAACTAAATAATACCTTAAAAATCCTACTTGATTTCAAAAAGGAGAGAGAGCTTATCCTGAAGTGGAAAGAAAGATGAAATATGGAAAGAAATTATCTCAATGAGGTGACACAGCTGATCATTGGCCATACTGGGGACAGATGCCAACCTCCCATATTCCTAAACTGGTGCCATATCCATAAGCCACCATGTCTCTGTTCAGTTCCTGCATGTTCTTAAGGCTATATGAGAAGCCTAGGAGCTGGGAAGCTGAAGAGTCTGACCCATTTAATTCTTGCTGCCTCTCAACAGGAATTGCTGTTGCATTCTCCAAACCCTGTTCATAATGACAATCTGCACATTTTAATATATCTGCCAATATATATATATATATATATATATATATATATATAAAAACCACAGATTGAATCTGTTAATCCTTATTGTATGTACCTTCATTATTCAGCTATGACTTCTCACACTCATCAATGAGGTGTACATGTGTGGGGCCCTGCACCAAGTGCTTTTGCCAACATACCTGCAGGAGGATATTTAATTTCTGATCTAGATTTTACATCTGGCTGGGCTTTATGTGAGCACCTGTGGCAGAGACTGCATCAAGAGTACATTAATGAATCTTCTGTATAACCTGGCCAAACTCTTTCTTTTTTTTGTGTGTGCATCAGGAGCTCCATTTTGAGAGCTGTACTGCCTGTTTTCCTGTCTCAGGCAGCATAAGGTAAAGATGACTCCTGGTGCTACAAATTCTTTCCCTTTTCATGAACCAAGACACACCCTAAGAGAGTGGAAACTCAGATAGCAATTAAATATGTATGCACACACACACATGTATACATCACTCCAATAATATCCTAACTGCAGCCACTCTGGGGCCAGATTCACGTAGGGTGGGCACATATTTGCACCAGATTTAGACTTAAAGCATGCCTAATTCTGTGAAGTCACAGGCATATTCATTTCCTGATTTTAACACGCTCATATGGCATGTAAAGTTTTGAAAGGTTAGGCTGAAAAGATCATAAGCCATGTTGTTAGCATGTGTGAGATTTTGTAGTTTGCAGAGTGCTGAGATCCTCAGATGGCAGGTGCTATATAAGTGCCATGTATTATTATTTGTAATATTATCATTCAATTACGTATTAATCACTTGCATGAATGAAATAAGGTTTTGCTGTATGGTTTTGACTTCCTTTCTTATGCTTTTGGTTAATTGCTACAGGATATGACCACGTTTGCTTGAACCAGCTCTATCATAATAAATATAAACATAGAACTTTGCTTTCAGTCTGTTACTGATATTGTGTTTAAAGACAGATAGCCCTTTGTCAGTCAGATGTTGGACTGCTGCTGAAAGTCAGCTGTCAAATATGCTTAGAGCTGTACCCTAACTCACTGCATGCAAGGGTGCTTGCACCCTCTTGAGACTCTTGAGAAGAAGAGGTTAATCTTTAAGCTGTCTGGAAAAGGGACCATAGTTGTGTCTCCATCCTGTAGGAATAAGGCCAGCTGTGGGGAGTTAATTGCTTCCTATACACATCACTCCATACACAGCATAAAAGGGGTGTGTTGGAAGGGCCTTGGCTTGGCAGGGAGAATGATGAAGACCTATGTCCAGTGCTGGAGGTCAGATCTGAACTATGTGATGTCCTGCCCTGGTGCTTAGTGATGTGGTGCTTAGTGCTGAGTACAACCAATCTATCCTTATGTGGGGGCTGCTGCTGAGAAGGGAAATTTCTTGTTTGCTCTTGTCCTTTGCAATATTTACAAAGGGCATTTTTCCTACCTGATTTCACATTCCAAAGCGATAATCCTCACAAAAGGTTGTGATTCTGTAGTCCTTCATTTTGCTGGGTTGTCAGTACATCATGCTATGCATGTAGGTGCACTTCAGGGCACCCCTGTGTGGTCAGGGCAGGAGGGATCCTAAACTGTAGGATTATGTAGGCAGGTTGCAGTAGCAGACTGCTGTTGCTGTTATGCATATAGAGAACTGGGTTCTTCAGGCTGTCTGTTGCTTTTAGAAAAGTTGTAGTAAAGAATATTCAGATTCTGGAAAAAAAGCCTCTAGTTTCCTTAAAATCAAGTATGGTACGGAGCTATAACTTTTTATCCTGATGTTTTTGTTTAACCTCTCGGTAGTTTAACATTACCCCTGTTAGCTGAATTTAAGTTGCAGGAATGCTTTGAGGGAAAAGAATAATGTGTGTCAGGACCTGATTGACATGACCTAACTAGTGCCTGATCTGTTTGGCGAAGTCTGCTGATTCCTGTGCTGCTCTGTCTGTGGCTATTGGGGCTGACCGCATCCTTGCTTGGAGACCTTGGCACACGGGTGTGAACTGAGCATCTTCTATGCTGCTGTTGAGGGCGTGCCTTGCTAATCTCTCTCCTCAAAGAATAAGGTTTCTTTTACCTCTTGGGCCTTGACATGCCTGTTCAGGGGGTAGGATTTGGCCCTTAGTGAGCGGATTATCCGTTCCCTTGACATAACATAAAGCTCTAGGATTTACGGCTATATAAGAAAGTCATAATCTTGCTGGGACATGTGGGGAGTTACATACAGTATGTAAATCCCATCTTGAGATAGCAGTATGTTCCTTTGAGAGTACAGCTGTAACAGACCTGCAGTATGAAACCTGAATCCATGTAAAATGACCTGGTTTTGTTATAAATTTGAATCTCACTTTGCATCAGTTCAAAGTCTTGTTATGGTTCATGAACATTTCAAAGCAAACCTGGGCCCAGGTTCAAATAACATTTTCCTCTGTATCATGCAAACTTCATAACACCATGTAATTTCAACACAAGAACAGATGAAATACAGGGCTTCTCACTGAGTGTTTTGGTATATTTTTTCCTTATTTTTGTTGTGTTTGCATGTCTCAAAGTGCAATTCAGCAGCAACAAACCAAGTGAAATCTTTGCAAAAGTCTGTATAAAAGTACTGTGATCTGAAACAGCCAAGTTCTGCACAGCTACACTACAGAGTAATGGGCAAGGCTTTAGCTGCTGAGCTTGATGTAGCCACACTTGCTGTCAGAAAAGGACTGAAGGAATGCAGCTCCTCTGGTTTCCATTTCTGCCTGAAGGGGAGCATAGCTCAGTGAACCCACAATAAGACTTGGGGTAAAGGAAAACTAAATTACATTTAAAGAAAGAAAAGAAGCCTTCTGCTTTCTTTTTCTTTTTTTCTCTTTTTTTTTTCTTTTAATGATTGAGTTATGCTGATCTATTCCACATAATGTAGATAAGGTTACAACAAGCCTTTCATTATAAGCCTAATATTGAAGGCGACCCCCACCAAACTTTGCCGAGGCAAAAATCAAGTTGTCTGAAATTTCACAGACAGTAGTTCAGAGCAGACAAGAATCTCCCCTCCTGGCATGTTTGCTAAGGTGTGTAAAGAGAAAAGGAGGAGGAAAACAGTGAAAGTATGCAGAGTGAAAGAAGTTCCTCTAAAGAGATCAAGTTTACCCTACTACATATGCCATGTTGTGCTGTTTAACGTATCTGATGTTCTTAAATAGACTTCCAAGTTCATTTCTTTACAGGCAAGCAAATGCTGAACCTAATGAGACGTGGTGTGTGTTATGAGGTTTGTTAAACAGGTCAGCCAGAGGAAACAATGTGAACAGCAGGAGTATTTGCTCTCTGCCCTGGTCTCTGATTAGGGTCAGTTTGTAACACAGGTGACTCTTGTCAAAGCCTGGAATCAGTGCTATGCTTTGATTCTGCAGAGTAAGGGTGGTCTTGCCTGCTCTTTGAAAAACACAGTTGTAGTGCTAATTTACATGTGCAAATTAAAGCAAGTTATTTCTTAGATTCAAGTTGGATTCTGCTTCCCTTTTCCTCTAGAAGCATGTCTGCAAGACACCAAGTATGTGTCACCATGAGAAAAGAAACTACAATGAAGAGGATTTAGCCATAGGAGCAAGAAGCTGCATCATCTCGTAATAATCACAATAATCATTTTGCAATGATTGCTGCCTTTAGTGGGAATGAAAAACTTTAGTTTTCAGTTTGTCCTGAATGTGAAAACGGCAAAAGTGTCTGAGAAGTCGCTGCTGTTACCTGGTATCTTCACTGTCTACGGTGCTGACCCAGGAAATGAAACATGGCACTGAATTGTGAAATTGCACAGAGCAAACTTGAATTTTTTCCCACCCTCACAGAAGAAATTCTAGGAGATTCATAACCTCAGAAATAGAGGAAAAAACTAAAACCATGCCAAGCCATTTTAAATTGGACTTCATGATAAACTGAGATTTGATATTCCTGGATAATTACTAATGAGAACACTTTCCCTTTAATTATCTTGTGGTCACCATTTCAAAGGTGATTAAAGCTATTCTTCACTAGATGTGGTTATAGACTTAATGCAAACCTGGTCTTTCTTGTGGTTTTATCACAGCAATTAAATCTGGCTTGCACACAGACTTTGTGTGGCATGAGGGATTTCACCAAGCAAAATGATTTTACCCTTCAGGCAAAGTTAAATTTAGGAAAAATATAATTAATTATATCAGATGGGTATCTATTATACATCATGCACACACTCTAAGAGACTGGGGGCCCACTTCTACTCGAAACAGAAACAGTCATTCCTTCCAGCTCTGGTCTTAAACACAGCAGCAACTGTTGCCTGTTCAGACATGTCTTAATATCAGCATTTTTATTATCTGTAACAAGCAATCATCCATTCCCTGAGAAGAAGCAATAGAAAATCCCAAGTTTTGGATGCAAGTTCTTCCTTTCTATCCCATTTTCACTGAGTGTTTCATGGTTCTTTGCTTTCTTTCTGATTGTATGCAGCAGTTATGTCTTGGAAATAGCACAGTGTCAGCCTGTTACAGTTACAGGCTATGCAATATGTTTCTTTTTTAGCTTTTATCTGCTGACTGTAAGATTACCTGATTGCTTTCTACTTCCCCCCCTCCATCCCCCCCTCCTACTATTTGATGGGTTTGTTGCTAACTTATCTAGCACTGTACAACCCCTCAGCCTGCAAAAATCTTCTGATTCAATTAAGAGTTTTAGGCCGCCTTCTAAAGACAAAAGGCTCCATTCTCAAAATGCAAGTTGACACTCAAGACACCCATGTCAGTGATATGCATGCTGCTAAAATGCCTTTCATCAGTGGATCTCAAGGCATTTAAAAATATTTGCAAAGCATCAGGGAAAAATGTATCTCCAGTTTACAGATCCATGGGCTGATAGACTGTGTAAGTTATAGATATGCAATGCTAAACATCAAACTACTCTACTTTTGATTACATTAAAAAGAGAGTTTGAGATACACAGATGAGATGGGCATTTTTATTGCTGGCAAAGTTCCTTTCTAATCTTTGGGCTAGGTTACCTGTAAGGGAGTAGAGCTGGATGTAAAATGCTGTGTCTATATGCAAGCATAACATGAAAATGAGGAGATAGAGCTAACTCTTCCTGTTTTGCTTTCTTCTAATGCTAAATAGAAGTTTATTCATCTGACTGATTAAAATAAAATAAAAAATATTTAGAGATGGTCCTAAGAATAAAACAGCAGCAGGGAACTACTTTTACAGTTGAATTATTGAAGTAGAATGCCATTTGGGAAAATAAGCTGTGAAATCTTACAGAGCTGTTACCAGATTTCATCTGTATCTTCTTTTATTGTTTCTTTTTAAATTCAAAAGCCTTAGTTCTTGAAAGAGTCTTGGAAGTATTACAGCATTCAGAGCAGTGACATTGTAAAATATAGGGTACTAATCACAGAGTAGCTGTGCAACATACAGCTTTTTCTATCTGTCATATTTAATAACTAGACTATCATATCATTTGATTCTCATGTGCCAGAATCAGAGTCCTACCTCTCAACAGTTTGGAACCATGACAAAAATAATATCACTCAGCCAATCTTGTGACTCAAGTGACCTTGGCCTTTGATCCAGTCAGACCTCATCAGATCTTCAGAGGGTCAAGGTACACCTGTTTTCAGTATTTCAGCATTTTAGCCTTAAGCATTAAAGGGCGACAGGGGACACATGATACTTGGAGGAAAAGGCTTTACTCTGTGTGTTTGTATGCGTATATATGCAGGCATGCATCTCTGCATGACTGGGAGGTGGTATGTTTAATAATGTAGTTTGCTATTTAAAAATCAGTTTAATCCAAAACAAAATGATTTTTCTTTTTTATTTCCAGATAGCAGACACATTTGAAAATGTTAATGAAAAATATTTCATGAAAAATGTTCTTGCAAGATGCATAAAGAAAGAGAGGCAACTTGGAAGAACAGGTATCATATACAAGAAGTGCATTAGCACTTAACAGCACACAAACATGCATTTCTGTATAGGAAACAGCATGATCAGGTGCTCGTCTACTATGTTAAAAGATTAAGAGAAAATGGGAAGAAAATAATAATTCTGAATGTAAAAATATTCCAGTTTTTAAAAAGGTATCTCTTGAAGCAACCATATTATGAGATACAACACCGCAAAATCATCTAGATTTAGCACTATAGAAACAATTAATGCTTATGACTTCATAATTTCTCAGAAGCATGAAAGAAAGCCATATGCTGGCATGTAGGAGATTTGTAGAATGTCCATTTAGTCAAGAATAATATGCAGCCAGAGACACTGAAAATGACTATTTTATTGATAAAAACATGCCAGGTATTTTATTCATAACTGCGAGGTATGGAATAAACTTTTGATGATAATTGCTGACTTCTCCTGGAAAGTTGAGGTTGGTATACACCAACCTAATGTGTATGCATTGTAAGTTATAGAGATATTATTATCATACAGATCATTGTTTGCAAACAGGAAGCTTAGAAGGCTGTGAAGATAATTTCTCATGACAATTATTATGTACAGTAGGTGTAGAAATTGTTTGCCTGTGACCCTCAGTAATTGTAAGTGAGACATGCCTGCACATCTCTCAGAGAGAAAACAAGAACTCTTCATTTACAGAAATAGGATTTTTTTACTGAAACGTATACACTAGAGCATTCTTGAAGTTCTCTCTCACAGCCACGCTGCAGTATGACCCTAAACAGCAGAGATTTTCATTCTATGTTACAGAAAATGGTGGTTGACTCACTATAGGCAAGCATCAAGGAGCAGTGGTTTTAATCTGTTCGGTATAAAATGAAGACAGCAGTACAACCCATAGCTGTGGGTTCCAAGTAACCCTATCTTACCTTCATGGGTGGTTTTCAACAACAAGAAAATAGTATGAGAAGTTTCCTTCGATGGCACTAGACCAACTTCCACCATCAGTAGCTTCCACCTGGAGCCCTTTTAAAAATCCTACCATATACCTGTACTAATTTCACTAAACTTATGGGACACTACTGCTTGTAAAAGGACTGCTTGTTGAAGTCAACAAACAACTGGAATTAAACATTTGATATTGCTCTAAAAAAATAGAAAGAAGCTC
Organism: Loriculus beryllinus; assembly: GCA_039877255.1. Taxonomy (NCBI): domain Eukaryota; kingdom Metazoa; phylum Chordata; class Aves; order Psittaciformes; family Psittacidae; genus Loriculus; species Loriculus beryllinus. The sequence goes on along the minus strand of JBCJKH010029218.1, from coordinate 804 downwards.
ACTGTAGAGAAGACTGAAATGGGAACGATTTCTTGTGCTTTTGTCTTAGTTTGCAGCTTTCCTTCCGGTTCTCTGTCACTTTTCCTTTATTTTTCCCACTTACGAAATGGAGGGAAATGATCAAGCTCATCCTGCATATATGTACTGAGGGGGCTGCTGAACTTGACCCAACACTGCCTATCTCACAGAACTGTTAAGGAGGCAAATGTGTTCATATTTGTAAAGTGCTATAATGTATGAATTTTCAGTTAAGCTAAAAATAATAATTTTATAAGCCAAAGGAGAATGGGCTGTATTCCCTGAGGGGTTTGGGTAGTTTTCTGTCTACCTTCCTTTCCACACAGGTGAAATACAGCATCTAAAAATATCTAGGCTAGCAGAGTTATTTGGGTTTGTAGATAGGATAAAACACAGCAGCCCAATGTATTGTGGAAGTCACTTTCTTCACAGCCTGCACAGAATCATAGAATAGTTAGGGCTGGAAAGGACCTTAAGATCATTTAGCTCTAAGCCCCCTGCCATAGGCAGGGACACCTCACACTAAACCATGTCATCAAGGCTTTGTACAACCTGGTCTTGAACATTGCCAGAGATGGAACATTCACAACTTCCTTGGACAACCCATTCCTGTGCCTCATCACCCTAACAGTAAAGAATTTCCTCCCTATATCCAGTCTAAACTTCCCCTGTTTAAGTTTTAACACATTATCCCTTGTCCTATCACTTGAGTCCCTAATGAAGAGTCCCTCCCCAGCATCCCTATAGGCCCCCTTCAGATACTGGAAGGCTGCTATGAGGTCTCCA
>JBCJKH010029217.1:42916-59691 GCA_039877255.1 Loriculus beryllinus | reverse complement strand
GGGGTCTTCAAGATGAAGTAAATGAGTCTTCCTCCTCTGAATAGGGGTCTTCAAGATGAAGTAAATGAGTCTTCCTCTTAAACGTTTCACCTTTCAGTCTTCACACATGCCCTCAGGGGCTGGTCTGCCTCTCCCCCTTATCAATAGGACCAGGCATCTGTTTCTCTCTCTTATCAGTAGGAGATAATAGGAGTCCTCCTATTCTTAACATTTCACCTTTCAGTCTTTACGCATGCCCTCAGGGGATGGTTGGTGTCGGCTTCTCCCCTCATCAATAGCAGGCAGACAAAACTTCTGTTTAAGCAAGCGAATTTCTCTAACCCTACAATCCTTCTGTACTATTCCCCTGTACACTGGTTACCCCTGTATCAAAACCAGCCCGACAAGGGCTCTCCGGGCACTCTCACGTCTCCTTATTCGATACACGTGTCCCTGTTTGAGACAGAGCACCCCTGCGCTGCATTCCCTGTCAGTGCCTGCATAACGGGAGTTCACAGCCGCGGGGCTGCCCGGGTCCGGGTCCACGTCCCAGTCCCGGTCCCGGTCCCGGTCCCGGTCACCGCCCGCTGTCACCCATTGCCACCGCCCCTTCCCCGTGCTCCGGTCCCGGATCTGCCCCGTCACGGCCCCGGTACATGACTCAGCACCCCTCCCCGCCCGCCGATTGGCCGCCGCCTACAACACGCAACAGACAGCGACGGAGGGTGAAGAGCGCCATTGGCTAGGGCCGTCTTGATGTCATCCGTGGTGGCCGGGGCGGGAGGGAGCATGACTCAGCACGTGTTTACGGGGCCGGGCTGAGTCAGCAGCAGGTACATAAAGGCGATGGCGTGCCCCGTGCTCGGTGTGCGGTCCGGAACACGAGGGTTCTGCTGTTATGGAGTTCCCGGGGCTGGGTGAGCACTGCTCGGAGCGCACCTGCAAGCAGCTGGGTAAGGAGCGGCCTCGGGGTGCGGTAAAGGGCTCCCTGCGCTGCCCGAAGGGAGCTGTGAGCGGGGATCCTCTGGCCAGCACTCGTAGGATGGTGCTTAAGGGATGGGTAGCTTGTGTATTGAGGGGTGGGGGTGTCCAGATTTTGCACCCTGAGGCTGTGAGGCGCTCTGGTTGCTCGCAGATATCAATGCTGGTTAAGTGAGTGGAGGGAAGGAGTAACAGCTGAGCCCCAGTGGTTTGTTCTCCTGTCTTGTGAAGAGATGCTTTCTAAAGAATAAAACTCCTCTGGGGTCTGAGCTTCGGCTTTGTACTTCAATTCTAAGCCCTGATTGGTGCATTGCTGTGTTTGGGATGCGTTCAGCGTGTTTATGGCTTGGGTGGGTTGAATGCTGTGGATAGAAAGAGGGAAAATGCCTCGCTTTTTCTTCTTCAGTTCTGATATTTGTGGTGGCACTTTCTGTAGAGGTAATTGTACTTGTGACTAGACAAAATTATTCGCTGTTGAATTTCTGTAGCCTTCTGTGGGTGCTTTTACAGCTGCTATCTCTGCTTCATGAGAATGTTTTCTTTTTTACTCTTCTCACAGACTTCCTTCCTTTGAAATGCGATGCATGTGGGGAGGTCTTCTGTAAAGACCACATCCGTTATGATGACCACAAGTGTAGCTCTGCCTACAAGAAAGTAAGTTTGTAGACATGAGTCAGCAATTAACACTGCTGAGTTGTCAAGTCATGTATACAGGCTGCTCTGAAACTTGACATGTGGTTACAATAAAGGTAGATGGGGGAACCACAAAAGTTAATGATACAGCTCAAGTTTGAATATACAGAAACACAACACTTCAGAGGTAAGTACCTCTGTGTCTTTCAGTTACACCACATTGTCCCAGGGAGAAGTGCTTTATATTTTAAGTAACCTATTGTGGCTTAAAGCTTCCTGCAGCCCCAGTCCTTTAAGTTGGAGGACAGTAAACATGGAACTACAGAAGAAATTACTAGAGTAAGTGGGGCCAGACTTTGACTTATATTTCTGGCCTCTACTTGGGCTTTGAAGGGTTAAAAAGGCTGCAATTCCAGAAAGCCTAGAAACATACTTAAAGTCAATCTACCCAGTATGTTGCTATAAATTGATACAGCAAAGCGTGCCTGTCTATTTCTTGGATAATAATTTGCAGTTACCTTTGAGAAGGTTGCCTTTTAAAGCATTAGTAAATGAGTAGAACATAAAATGCTTGTGAGTAGGCTACTATCACCCATGGGTAAGGGAGGGAAAGCATAGAAAAACCCATCTAACAGTGGATGTGATTATCTTATAGGTTTTTTTCAGCCTGAACGATTCTATAATTCTGTCTGTGCTGTATGTGCTTAGAATGTGCAGGTTCCAGTGTGTCCACTCTGTAACGCACCCATCCCTGTACAGAAGGGGGAAATACCAGATATTGTGGTTGGAACCCACATGGATAAGGACTGCAAATACAACCCAGCACAGCAAAAGCAGAAGGTAAGGAAACTGCTGGTAAAGTCTAGAATGCCTGCCTAATGCTTGTGAAGCTAGGTGTTCTGACAGCAGAATGTGTAGAAGCTTGCTCTGTTTCATCTTAATTCTAAGGCCATCTTTGTGTCCTCTCTTTAGATCTTCACAAACAAGTGCTTAAAGCCAGGCTGCAAAAGGAAAGAGATGATGAAGGTTGTTTGTGAGCAGTGTGGTGGCAACTTTTGCATAAAACATCGCCATCCTCTAGATCATGACTGCAAAGGGAGCAGCCACCCCATCTCCAAGGCAGGGTAAGCTGTATTTATGGTATTTTCAGCTCATTCCAAAATTTCAGAGCTAGTATCAGGGGCTGGTGGGGAGCTTAGACAATAGGAATTGCATAAACTAGTGGTCAGATCAGTAAAGTATCCACTGCTTCCTCTTTGTATCACAGGCTTAGTTTCTGCAAGTCTGTGAGCCAGGATAAAAGCTTGTCAAATGCTTTCTTAAAACTCTTCCAAGCTTATCTGTGTCAGTCTCTGCTAATTGAGGAGAGGTGCTGGCTAACTCAAGTACCCTTTGGGGTCTGGATGGAAATACTAAATCCTGATGTTCTGCCCAGCACCTTGAAGTAACCAAGAACAATAAAAAAATACCTTTCAGGCAGATGTACCTTTGTTCTGTGCAATAAGACTTTAAGACTTGTGTGACAGATGGAGAAAATTAAACTGGATGGAAGAGTGAAACTTCACTGTGTACATAAGAGGTGCTGAGCCTGGTTGTATTTCTTTGTAGATATGCTGCTCTGATGAGAGCTTCTCAAGCTGCCTTCAAGTCAATAGGAGCAATTGGAGTGCCATCTGATGGGAGTCTGCAGCACAACAGGTACAAGCTGTAGAAGGGAAAAAGACAAAAATCATTTAAAAATAGTCTTGTGTCAACATGATGTAAGAGTGCTCCTGTCCTACCTCTAGCTGTTCTAGAGTTGGACACCTTTGGTTGGTGTTGGGAATGTAGTAGAGGTGTTCTGACAGCACAGCTACATCTTTAAGCAGTACAGGATGGACAAGTAAAGTTGCTATGTAGACAGAACCATTAGGACATCAAATTGTTTTAATGGCAGATTGGTTTTCCACCTTCTCTGTGTGAGGCTTGGTCAAGTTCTGGAAGAATGGTGTGTCAGCACAATGCTGAGGAGAGCATGGCAGTCATTGGAATTACAGTGAATGGCTCAAGTCCTTCCCTGCTGGGCTGGATCTGCTTGTGACTGAAAGTTTTAGGCATGTAACTCTTACAGTGTATTCTTATGTCTTTCAGATGCAGATAGTAGAGGCTTTTCACATCTGGATCAAACCTCTGTCTACTTAATCTTGTCGGTAGATCTCTAAAGTTTTCTATGCAATTAACTTACTTTTGTATGATAGTGTTTTGTGCATTCAATAAACTGTTGCCCTTTCTAAGCTAACTTTGTTCTTATATTTGGGATAAGATCTTAATATTCTGGAAAATACTCAGTGGATGAAACTGGGCAGTAATGGTAGGAAGGTGACTGAAATTAGTGAGACAGCCAACTTAGCTTAGGTAATGCTAAGTGTCCCATGTTAACTATGAGTCTCCCAAGATGAAAGTCTGAAATACAAGCTGCTGTCATACATCTCAGTCCTTTTGGAAGTGACCTGGCACACAATGCAGCTTTCTGCTTGACAAATGACATACATCAACATGAAGCAAACTTTTACATGAACTGCCTTTTCGTTTCTGATCATCATTGGAAGTACTTACTTATAAAAGCTGTACCTAGCTTTCCTAGGCCCTCCCTAAGCAATTCACTGAAGGCTAGTGCTCACATAGGCATATGCAGTGCAATTCTTAATAATTTATTGCCCCTTGGAATCGTGGAATTGCATGGGTATTTTTTACAGTTTGGAAGGGAAAAAGGAAGCCAGATAAAGCAGCATTAACTGTTTGCCTCATGTAATGAGAATGAGGCCAAAATAGTGTTGTCTAGGGAGGCTGTTCTTGCTGCCTCCCTGAAAAGATTAAACAAATGAAGACACAACAGATATGCTCCATCTGTTATCCTGATCAGCTGTCTTGGCTCTTTAAAACTGCATGAACATCCAGCTGCTTAGCTTGAGGCTTGAAATATTGTAGGTTGATGAAATGGAAATGTGCTGTTAATGAACAATGCTAATTCCCCAGCTGGGATCTAAGTAACCCTCTCATTCAGCTAATTGTGAGGAAAAATGCCAAGGCTTACTGATGGTGTCAGGAGGTCAAGACCTCAATTTCATGTGTCATTGGAGCTGTTCCTCTGCACACTGTGGCTGGTGGGCTGGAATGTTGGTTTAGGACTAACTGGAGGGTAATTGTAGTCCCTTGAATCACCTGCAGCTATGAGTGCCCACTGCTGTTCTGCTGTGGTGGGAAGATGAGCAGTTTGTGTAGCAGAAAATGCTGTGTTCCTTGGCCTGGGGAAAATGATCTCTGATAAATACTGTAGGGATGTGAGCAGAAGTGCTATAATGCCTATGCTTTATACAGCCTTGAGGTTGTACTGCAGCTGTGCTAAGACTGCTGTGTTCCTCTGAAGAGACTTCATCCTTAGAGCACAAATGCTGCCTCAAATGGAAGTGTGGATTTATGGTCTTTGACAGGCATAGTGTGTAAACAACCACCTTAGTGCATTATAGACCTTTCATCTGAAGGGACAGATGCAATGTAATTTCTGGCCAACATGGAACAAAATGCCTGTGCTATCTTATCACATAGGGCCAAATATTATCATTTTATGCAGTACAAGTTTTTGGAGAAGGCTGAAGCTACATGGAAGCCAGTAGTTTGCCAAACTACATATGTAGTGTAGGTGTGAGTTACTGCTGCTCATTCCACGTAGTCTATTTTTAGGCAACCGTGGTCAAATTTGTGACGTGACAGTATCTGTAATACTGTGTTTAACCACAGGATGTCACAATAGCCTATGTAATTAAAAACCCCGATCTTTATTTTAGGAAGTCTAAACACAGAAAACATTCCTTCCCTATTCACATTGGAACAAAAGCTTAAATTAAACCTCTAATTTTAGATACCACCACCTGCTCATTATCCTCTGTGCTCTAATGCTGTAGCACATCCCTAGCGTCTTGCTACAGTATTGGGACTTTTATGATCTTTAGAATCATAGAATGGTTTGGGTTGGAAAGGACCTTAAGATCACCCAGTTCCAGCCCCCCTGCCATGGGCTGTGCATTCCCAAACAATGCTGTGCACCCCACTGGTGGTGTCGGAAGGTGTTTCTAGTGGAGACCTTGTCCTAGAGGCTTTGTCTGGGACAACAGGATTGACACCCCATGATGAGGGGAGCAGGTGGAAGGAGAGGAATGGCAGAAAGTGTGATGCTACTTTGGATAGGAGTAGAAAGGAGGTTTACCTCTTCCTATCAGTGCAGGTACGGGGAGCTACCACCACTATATGCTACCATAGCAGCTACTGAGATCAAACTTAATGAAACAAAAGCCTTATTTCAGGTCGCCACGAAAAAAGAATCTCCATCTATATGTGTGCTTGTGGTAAATGTTTTTGCCCTCAAATTACCGAGGGGAAGTGGGAGTGTTTGTGCACACGGTATTTATAGAAAATGAAAACATGGAAACCAATTTGTTCCCTAGAAGCCTAGTCCTAGGAGCTGTTTTCTTGCCCTCTCAAACCACAGCGTTCGCCTCTTCCCATCACGTTCCCTCAGACCCGATGGGGCCAGCAAACAACGCTGCCTCAGACACACCGCCTTTAGGATTTGCCAGCTGGAAGGCATCATCATTGCCTACAAAGCAGCATCTCACCGCCTTAGCTGCTGGCACAGCACCCACGGGGTGACACAGGAGCCTCCTGTGGCCCGCAGCGCTCGGGCTCGTATGTGGGGAAACTGAGTATCCTGCACGGACACTGTCAGATCTGTGGCTCCCTGTCGGCCATGGCTGGATGCCCTGTCGGGCTGTGGTTGGATCCCTGTCGGGCCGTGGCTGGATCACTGTCGGGGTGTGGAAGGTCCCTGTCAGTTCCTATGACGTTACCTGTCAGTCCCTATGACGTTACCTGTCAGTCCCTATGACGGTACCTGTCAGTCCCTATGACGGTGCCGGTCAGTCCGTATGACGGTACCGGTCAGTCCCTACGACGGTACCGGTCAGTCCCTACGACGGTGCCGGTCAGTCCCTATGACGGTACCTGTCAGTCCCTATGACGGTGCCGGTCAGTCCCTATGACGGTACCGGTCAGTCCCTATGACGGTACCGGTCAGTCCCTATGACGGTGCCGGTCCCGGCCCGCCTCCCCCCCCCTCGACAACGGCAGGGCGGTTCGGTCCCTCCCCTTCACGTCGGAGGAGGTGGATACCTCTTCCGTGTTCGGATCTCGTCGCGGAAAGGTGACGTCACGCGCACCCTCAGAAGCCGGCCGAGCGCTCCTCGCAACGCGTGTTCCAGGTGGGCGTTTCAAGTCGGAGCGAGGCTTTCTATTGGCCCGCCGATAGATTGGCATGGCGAGAACCAATCAAACGCCTCCGTTCTCTCCTTGTAGCCAATGAGAAGGAGGAGGCGGGGCGCGGCGCCAAGCGTGGGGCTCAGTTAAATGCGCGAAGGAGGCGGGATCGTGAGGTGCGTGAGGGGAGCGGGTGAGGGAGCGTGGCCGCTGTCCTGCACTCCATGGGGCTGCAATGGGGCCCGGGGTGTCCGTGTCCCGCATCGGGGGGGTCGGGAAGGTCGCTTCTCAGGAAAGGAAACGCAGCCCTGGGGTTCTGGAGTGGGAAGGTACCGGGTCGGAGCTTCCCCAGCGCCGTCCGGGGCCTGCTCCCTCCGAACCCTGCTGCGTGTCGTGCCTGAAGTGTCCCTGTGGTGGGGTCGAGCTTTGTCAGGTGGTGTAGGCTCTTAACCATCTCCTGCTGTGAGGGTTAGGCTGTATGAGTGCCTGGGTTTTGGGCTGGTTTATCTTTCAGAGTGTGCTTCAAGCTAAGTACTTGTGATGGAGGCAGCTGTTGTGTTTGTGCTGTTACACGGAAAATGGTTGTGTTGGGGCAGCTGTTGGAAGCCCCTAAAATCAGATTTTCTCTGAGAGAAATAATATGCCATTGTAACTAGACCTGATTTTGCAACCAGGTTCTCTACAGCTCCTGTTTGCCTTTGCCCTCAAGTCATTGTAAAATGAAAGATAAAACTCATGAGACATAATAATTTAAGCGTGCTTTCCCCCATTAATCTACGTAAAACCAGGAAAACTTAAAGTTTCAAAGAGAACTTACGGTTTAAAACTATCTGTTTAGTAATCAGTTAGGCTTACTTTTGCTTGTGGGTATGTGTGTGTGCACACGTGTATTGATGAGATGACTAACAGTCACATATATTAATTTTGAGGAGAGGTCTGACTGGTGTTACCTGAGGTGGACAACTGATCAAACAGTTCAGTGTGATGTGCTGTAACCTGCAACAAGCACAGTATCTGTTATGGGGGATTACTACCTAGAGGGTCAGTGAAGTGTCCTGAGAGGACAGTATGTGTTGAGTTTTCTACAGCAGAATGACAGTCTAGTTCTACAGTAGCCTAACTATGCTATATTCCTAAAGGAAACACGATGGAAGTTCTCCAAAATGGATAAAAATTCAGTGTAGATGTGTGTTTTGTAGTTAAGTAGCCACAAATCATTCTCACACCAGTGTAATTATAACTCTGTATACAAGATTGATATTTAATACAAAAAAAGGTTCTAATTCCAGTTTGGTGGTTTCTGTTAAAGAATAGTTTTGGTTTAGAATGTCAAAAACAAATGTGGAAAAAAAGAAAAAGAAAGCAGAAAAAAGAAAACAGCTAAAGCAGTGTGTGGCCCAAAAGGGAGAGATGGAATCAGAAACTGAACCAAAGAAAAAGAAACAAAACCTGCAGGTAAGTTCTCCCATTTTTGACTGTTTAATTCAATAAAATGTAGATATATTGTTACCTATGATGTGAGGGGTTCAGCATTCAGTACTGAGGCTGAATGTACTATTTGATTCAGTTGCAGTGGTTCCTTGGTGCAATATACCCAGTGCAAAAGCTAAAAGGTGAAGATAAATTAAGCCAAATCTAGATATGGTTGTATCAGTTATATCAGGTTGTACATGTTTGCTTTGGGATGCTTCTGTGGAAGAATGAGTGAGAGAATGTGGGTGAAAGGTGGACTAAATGACTTGAAGCAACTGTCATATGGCAGTATAGGCATAGCGTAAGTCTTCATGTGATTCTGAGTGGCTGGAAAAACATGAAAGATATTTTCTTGGAAACCCTCTTGATTTTTGGGCAGAATGTCAAGTGGCCAGAAGGTGTCAGCAGTCTCTTTGTGTTATTGAACATTTTATGAATTAATTTTATAAGCATGAAATTAGCAATATTTAGTTGTTATTTAAGTGGAAACTTAGAGCGGTAAGTTTTTTGTGATGGAAATGGTACATAAGTAATTCAGTTCTGCTGCTCTGAGTAGTTAATGTAGAATGTGGATCAAAGAAATATGAAGTGGTTTGATAATGTCAAGGAGACGGAAGGCAAGGGACTTACAAAAAACTTTTTCTCAGGATTTCTCAAGGTGATGTTAAACCATGGTCTTAAAAACTCTCTTAGGTTTTCCAACCTAACATAAAATAGATGTGAAAAGCTGTTTTGCATCTATTGTTTGTTCATTTATCATGAGATGTATAGGTCAATGGAGATCATATAACTAAAAGGTAATATTTCTTATTTCATTATTAGACTTTAAAAAAGTTCATTGGCAAGAATATTTTTGGAAGGGTTTTTGTGCATAAGCATCTCTTGGCTGTTACATTTAGAGTTTGTGAAGTGTAGTATACTAAAAGCCAACCTGTTGGCAGTAGCTAGTCAGAGGTCTGTAAATTCATGCAGCTATGAACTCAGCAGAAATGTTCTTAAGTAGGAAAAGATTGCACCTTTGTCTGTATCAGAGCAAAAATAGAAAATCTGGTATTTACAGCTTAATAAAAGGGAATGCTTCTAATTTTCTATGTAGCGTGTGTATTATAGACTTTAGGTTCACAGTGCTACAATTCAGTTTGCATGAGAATAATTTTCTAGTGTAAACCAGCGTGAATTTGAAATGTCAAAATTAAAAATATATTGCTTGTATCAATTTCATGTAGAAGTAGAAAAAGTCCCTGTTGGGCTTCAAACCCTTTGCAAGTGGGACCTTTTTGGACCATCTGATGTCAACTGGCAAATTCTTGGAACTCCCCCGTTAGTTTTTGTTGACCACACAGGCTATGGGACTGTGAAAGAAAAAGCAAGTGTGAAATGCAAAGAAGACTCCTTAATACAATTGGGAAACACTACTAGGCACAACAGTGTCTGGAATTATAAAAGTTGGTGTCAGTGGGTGGCTTAAACATGTATATAATGTTAGTTTTAGGGAGTACCATATAAGGTCTATGACAAGCCATTTTTTGGCATCAGCTTTATAAGCTGTAATTGTTGATAGTAGGATAGTGTAAGTTTAGTAGATCACTTTTTTCTTTTTTGTTTGAAATGGCTGTAGAGAGTAAAAAATGTTTAGGCAGATCTTTACTTCAGTTTAGGCTGATTTTACTTCAGAAACAATTAATGGAAGTTACCTCTTTGCCAGTGTACGATGGTTGTTCAGGATGTATGCTCCCAGCTTTGGGTGATGTACTCAGTTAAGTCATAATGGCAGTTATGCTTCAAAATGCTTTTGCTCACCAAACCTTGACAGCATGGAAAATGCAGTAGAAAACAAGGTAAAATTGTTTTGTGTGTACAGGAAGATCAGGAGGCACTCTGAGGCTGCAGTGATATGCTCAGTCAGGATGGTTCCAAAGAAGAAATTTGGAACAAAAATTAAGGCAACTGCTGAGAATGTTTATTTTGCAGCCTTACTTTAATTTTATTTCTGTTACTTTAAAATAAACTGGAACCTTGATATATTTACAGAAATTCTTGAATCATGATGACTGGACTCTGATGAGCTGTGATTGACTTTTAATGTGGCAGCTGAATTAAAGAAAACTTTTTTTTGGGATTCTTAAAGTAAGGATGGGTAGACTCCAGTTTCTTCTAAGGATTCTCATACGTGATGGAAAGACCTCAAAAGATAGCTGTATGACGTGTTGCTTTTGGTGGGAGAGAGTTTTCACTGGTTCATTAAGTCACCTTCCTGTGATTTACTTTTTTTTTTCCTATTCTAGTACAGCAGTTTTAGTCTCCGAAGTGGAAAATGTAATTCTCCAATTGATTGCTGGAGATCAATCAGGCAGGCAAGTTGAAATGTATCTGAAGTGACTGGATTTAGTGTACATTGGTAATTCCTTCCTGAAATTTGTTTCAAAAACTCTTACCAGCTTAAAACCAAAGTGTTTTTCCTTGGAACAGCTTGACCTTTCAGAGTAATCTTGATGTTTTATTTATTTTCATCTACTCCATTTCTTCTGTTTATATTAAATAGCAATGAGCAATTCAAGACCAATATAAATGTTTTCATGAATGATCTTACAACCACACAGTTTTAAATGACACATGTCTAGTGCAGCTGAGCAATGCAAGTTTTAAAACTTAATTCAGACCTGTGTTTATTCTGACAGATTTTCATAATATTACTGTTTTATTAAGCTACTTGGCAATAAACCTTGGATTTTAAACATTGATTTTTATTGTTTGTTTTGTTTAAATGCTTGGACATCAGTTTTACTTTCTTCCTTTCATTGGTTTTGTAGTTTGCTAACATACTTGTATGTTAATCCTTCTGACAGTTTACGTTTATTCTTTTGACTTGTCAAGTGACACAGGCATAAAGAAGAGAGATTTAAAATGTGCCGTCTTTAATGGTGGTTTGAAGTTAAATACTGACTTCTGAAAGAAAAGCTTTCTGAGGGACCTTGTCTGAGACAAATCAATGTTGTTTCAGTTCTCTGAAAAAAAATTTATATGATGTTGTTAACATGTCATCTTGAAATAACAGAAGCATTAAAAGTGCTTGTTTGCAATTCTCTGGATTCTGTTTATGGATTTCCTCACTTTTCAAAATTTCAGCTGCCTTAGTGCCATAAAACTTACTGAAACAGCAGTACTGACACAACACTGTAGATAGGGAATGACATGTTGTGGTTGCTTTGCTTATGAAGGCTATTTGAGTTATACCCAGAATGACCTCAATGTATCAAAGGATCCTTTAACCTTATAATTTTAAGGGGAAATCTTGTTTCTCCAGTTGTTGTTTTCAGCTGCAGGGTTTCCATAGAACAGTAATAAATTCTTCCAGAGCTGAACATCTATTAGACAATTTATAATCCATAGAAAACAGTATTAATTTCCTGCTTTTCCCAATTTGGTAAACATTATAAATTCAAGGAAAGTTACAGTAATCAAGAAGCAGTCAGTCTTTATGAATCAAATCCTGCTTGAAGGGTACTTTAGATAAGGCTCATACAGTCAGTGGGTTTGCTTGTGTGTTCCTTGCTATCAGCATTGCAAATGGTTGGAGGAGGAGGAATCAACATTTTCCCCAGATAAAGGCATAATCAGTGGGAAAGGAATTTAATTTTTGAGATTCCATACAGATAGTACAAACAATGGCAAACAAACAAGTAGCTCATGGTCTTTCTTTACTTAGAGGGCTTGTGTGCAGGTGCCCAAACAGGAAGATCTGTTTGCTAAATGGAAAATGGCAAAATTTGTAGTGAAAAGGTTTTTCTATTCAGCTTTTTTGAGGTTATCAGAAAGACCAATAAGGCGTTATTAAGCTAGTACTAAAGCAGAGCAAACTACAGAAAAATGATTCTTTAAAATCATTATTCATAGTGGTGGAGAACCCCATAAAATTACGTTTAAGCTGTGGACATAAATGTTTTGGCATGAGCTTGGTGGAATAGCTGGGAATATTACTTTGATATGATCTCTGATGCTGCTTGTCATGAGGTAACTGGGATAGTAATTTGAATGTTTAATAGATGCAAATCAGACATTCGTGCTACAAACTCCATCAAGCAGATACTGTAAAGCTATCATCAGAAAGTGTATTTATTTATTTGACAACCCACTATTTTGTATCAAAGCCTGGTGTTGAAATATTGAGCTGTGGATGATTTGCAAGCAAGGTCACTGATCTCTTATTGTTCCATTCATTATTTTTTCTTTAGTTAATGGGAAGTTTATCTTGTAAGCATCAAAATAACTTGCTATGTATTTTCCCATCCTAAAAAATGCCATAAAGTTACAACGTAATGTGATGTTGCAAGATTTTCTTCTGATTACCAGGCTATCAATATTAGCTGTATCATATATGCATTAAAAATGTATTTTGGAAACTGTTTGCATTGTAATTCCACTATCAACACTTCCTGCATTTGTTTTGGTTTGCTTTACTGGCTTAATCCTCTGTTGTATGCATTAGTGTTATCATAGAATCACACAATGGTTTGGTTTGGAAAGGACCTTAAAGCTCATCTGGTTCCAACCACCTGCCATGGGCAGGGATACCTTCCACTAGAGCAGGTTGCTTCAAGCCTCGTCCAACCTGGTCTTGAATGCTGCCAGGAATGGGGGAGCCACAGCTTCTCAGGCACCCTGTGCCAGTGTCTCACCACCCTCACACTAAAGAACATTATGCAGGGTTATTATTTTTTGTTTAAAACATATGTAGAAAAAAAGATGCTAAGTATTGAAAAAAAGGAAAGTAAATTCAAAAAAGTTAATTTTATTTTGCATAACCCCATAAAATAAGTATCTTGTTCTGTCTTTTTGACAATCTTTGAAGTATTTCTAACATGCAGATAGAGTTTTGTCCACATTATGATGAGAAGGTGACATAATCTTTAATATTTTTTCCCCATCTCTGATGCTTGATGTAAGGCTGCATCAGCAGTTAGCAGTGGTCTGGTGATAAAGGGGGGTAGGTGGGTGATAGCTATTTCTCAAAATAGCGAAGTTAAAAGTCAGAATAGATATTAGAGTGCTCTTGTAAGTCTGTTGGTTTTGGTCAGTCTGTAATTGAAATGTTGGGCCTATTTCTCTGTTCTTTGGGCTGTCTTTCAGTTGAATGTTTATGCTGGGTTTATTTGTAGGGCACAGACAGGTTTACTGTTTGCTGGCCCATTGGCTTCTTATTACCTTACTATATGATGGCCTTCATGATAGTTGAAAAACAGTCATGAAGCTATAAATCCATTTGGTATTTCTGACTCACTGTGTGACACATTAATTGGTGGTTTGTCTGTTTTCTTATCTATGCAATATTTCTCAAATTAGGAAAAAGAAAATTAAAAAATCCCACCCAAACTTTGAGCGTAGCTGCTTATGGGACTGAAACATTTGGTTCCTGTGAAGACTTTTCCATCAGAATATTGATAGAGTTGTTTTAAATAGTCTTATTAATTTAGCCATACATTTATTTATTTATTAAAAGAGGTAAATTTGATTGTGACACAATATAGTGTTAATAGAGAATAGGAGGCCTTTTGTAAACAGACAAGCCTAAGGAGGTACAAAATAGTGTCTGAAATATGGATATGCATAGATTAGGCTGAATAATTTTACATTCCTTTGAAAATTATTTTTGTAACGGTAGGAACAGATTTCCCAGGAAAGAGTATTCACAGCTGGGAAAACAGTTGCTACTTTGAAGATGGTTTTCCCAGGCAAAAGGCTCACGTCCCCAACTGTGTTCGGTATAAACAATATGTTGTGTATTTCTTACTTTTGTTTAAAGGAATTGTGCATTCTTCATTACATATTAACCAGCGAAAGTTTCATGCTAATTCTGGGGTTTTGCCTTAATCTGTAGACATTCAAAGTTAATTCTTCACTTTTATTAATATATCCAAGGTTCTGAAGTGAGTTCGGTGGTGAAACACAACCATCCCTCCTTTGCTGTTAAGATGGGAAATTCTTCATTCTCTTTTTGGAGCACATACTTGATGTTTCCTCTCAGCCCCTATTTTTTACTAGTGGTGAGACCTTTCTTTATGGTTCTTGTTAGGTTTCCAGTATAAATCTTTGCTTTCATGACTTAGCTGCAAATACTTTCACAAAATGGAAATTCAGCACAGGATTCCCACCTGTGGGCTGAATTTGATGAGTAGCAGCTGTCAAGCAGTTGTTGGAGTAAGGAGCAGGGGGTAGGTCTGCTTGGCCGCGGGTCACTCAGCTCCAGTCCAGTAACAACACTGTTTTCTGCCTCTTGTCAGTTATGATTTTTTGGGGGTGTTCTATATTAATAATTTCCAGTTCATCATAGAGAGCATAAATAAAAATGGCTGGAAAAGACCCAAATTGCTGAATGTAGAAAATTTGGCACAAATCCTCAAAATACTTGTAAATTCAGTTAAAAAAATAAAGCCCCATTACATGTTTGAATTCACAAAATGTATTCCATTTGGCAAGAAATTAAGCTGTAAGCTTGAAAGGATAAATGTTTGCTACACTCTGATAGAGGATAAAGAACAGAGAAATAGGCATTCAGAGGCAGGTTCTTGACAGACTTGAAACTTGGGAGTGTGCACAGTATAACAGATTAATGCAAGCCTGTTTCTTGTGTATTTGTTACTTTCTCTTTACTGCTCTTGGTACTATTTTTTTTATGTTAATTTATCAAAAGCCTCAAATATGACAGATTTGGATATTTAAAGTATTATTATTATGAAAAGCAGCTGTTTTTTTCCTATTTTTGACAGAATGATAACCCTTTCTTTTTTAAACAGTATGGGAGTCTGATATAAGGATTTTAATAAAGTACAAATCATTGTGTGTTGATGGAACAGGTTTAAAACAACCATCACATTTTGGATCAGATAAAAGTGGGGATGATGGCTGCTTTGACAGTATGAATGAGAAGCTAGAATTATTTCACCAGAAGTTTCCTCCTCTAAAATACCTTTTCTGTTTTGATCTAATATTGTGAACCACAGGAAAGATTAGTGTATATTTATGTATGTTAATAAATTACAGCATAGATAAAACGGCTCTTGGGTATTAGATCAAAGCCACAGACATTAATTCATAATTGGAAAGTGCTTGTCTGCTATATCCAACAGGTAATTAGAACAGAAAATTCATCTTTAGACTTCTAGAAGCTGCCTGAAATAATGATGGTATAAGTATGAAGGTATTTGACAGGGGAATCTCCTGCTTAAAGAACCAGACTGTCCTTTGAATGCATTTACCTTTTTCTAATTGAATCTCACAAGAGTTCTGCAGGACATTGAGCAGAAGATCATTAATTAATGTTTTATTAAATTTCTCAGCATTATCTTAATAATTAGCATCTGTAAACCAGGCTTTTGCAAACAGCATGTATACCCATGGGAAGACAAAACTCTGCTCCTACCATCTTACAGTGAAATGTTCAAGTTGTTCAGAGCATGTACTGAAGACTTAGAGCTGCATCGCTTAAAAAGAGAGCGGAGAGGGTTATGTAAAAGGGGATTGCAAATCTTAAGTATGTATGCTTCTAATAATTGTCATTCTATCCTACCTTTACATACTGAGTCATAAATGGGAGTTATTAATATTTAACCACTTGTAAAATAACTAGGTGGTTACAGAACTGTTACACTGAGCTGTAACGTAAAACTCACTGAAATCAGTCATGGCCTTTTGGGGGTATTCACTGTTGACCTTGGAGCCTTCATGTACCTCACTGGTTGGTTCTTTTTTTCTAGTTACCTTTGGAATAGGCAAGAATTATGAAATGCTTATCTTCCATTGTCCAAGTCTGTAGCTCCATGACTTCGTAAAGGCATTTTTAACAAACCTGTGGGGTTTGGGGTTTTTTTGATTGTTTGTTTTCATAGGTCTTTTAATAAAATCTTCTGGTCAAGACCCAAAAAGGTTCTGTATCAGAGAGAGTCAAGAAGAGCACACATCTAGCAGGGGATCCTCGTGGGCCTCTTGTTATGGACAGAGTGTGCTATGAGGTCTCTGATCTGATGTCAAATTAGCAGCACATCTGCCAGCAAGTGTCTGCTTCTGATCACACGACATTCAACAGGGCTATGCAGCATCAGGCGTCTTTACGTTACAATGCAAAAGTAACATCACATTTCTCACTGTTCTAAGAATTGTGAGCATTTAATATCAGAAGTAACTCTTCTTGACTGTATGTATTTGAAAACCAAGTGTGTTTATAAATATGTTATCACAGGTGTCACTATCTGTATTATCTTCTTGTCTTGCTACTCGGTCATCAGATGGGTGTTTGGAATGTAATCACATTGTTTAAGTGAGCTCTTGCCTTGATTTCTTTCTCCATTTGCTGTGTGCACCTCACTCATAACTAGGTACTGGAACACAAGAGTTAACAGGTTACTGCAGTCAGGTAAAGGCTGTTA
>JBCJKH010029217.1:0-13146 GCA_039877255.1 Loriculus beryllinus | reverse complement strand
AATTTGAATTAGACGGGGGATTGTGAGGAGGCTGGGTTCACACTGAAGGGTTGTTTCCCCCCCCCCCCCCCCCCTTTTCTCTGTGTATCAAAATAAATCAGAGAACCAGCTTTTGTGAAAGCTGGACTTTGCTTAAGGTTACATTCAGTGCTGAAATCTCAATAAAAGAAAAGCTTTAGAGTCTTACAAGCCTCGGGGAGCTTAACATTCTGCAATTTGGCTGCAACAGCTGAACTAAAAATTAATTGTACTTATTTACTATTTATTTACTAAGGTAAAAATCTTAACACTGAGTTTGAGTCTAGGTGAACATGGTTTGTTTGGTATTTCATCGTATGAAAGGCTATACCCTTTTAGACATACTGTAAAACCTATTTTGTGTTTATGTTTTGTAAATTGAGATTAAGTAGCATCCTGAATGAAATACGTGACTAAAACTCATAAAATGCATCTGTGTTTAGTGAAACAATCACCAAATTAGAATAATGGATTTATGTCAGTTGTCAGATGGAGTTAACTCTGAAAGTGCTGTCCACAAGTGCACTTGGATCACAATAAAGGGCTTTCTGTTTAACAGTTATTGAGAGGAGCTAATCTATCAGGCAGAGCTTATGAACTTAAGTCTTGTGATAACATAAAATTGTATAGCTGAAAGTGTTTGTGGTTTTGGGAAAACATGCCCTTTTATTCTCTATAAAAATACATGGAGGTTCTATAGGGATTACTAAAGCAAAAGAATTTTAATTACTTTTTAAATGTTGCATTTCATTAAGTGCTTTTTTATTCACAACTGGAATATTTAGCTGCTGGGACTTCTTTTTGTGGTCTTCACTGGCTTTGGTGCCTTTTTTTCTCTCCCTACATTTCTGCTCTTACATTTTATAGTTGCCCTCTGTATGAGCAAACTGAGACACCGAATAGTAGGAAAGGATTCTGAGCAGCAGTGATGTTCTGAATTTCATTGTCATACTGGAAAGTGAACAAGCAGTCAAGGAGTTAGACCGTTAGTAGGGATTTAAGGGATCAGTTATTTGTAAAAGTGATCGGTTATTTGTAAAAGTAGAGTACTAGTTAATCATCTCGGAAAGCAGGGCTGTGGAAAGCGAACTTTATAAGCTGTTGTAGAGTAAACAGTGATGGGTAGGTTTTAGTGTTTCAGACCTACAAATGAGCATACTGCAGGTGGAAATTATGTTTGCTTGAGAACTTTTGGCTTTATGGCAGTTTACCCTAATGACTTGAGTCCTGCATGCAGATGTATGGATGCATGGTGCTATGTACCTTGCAAAATGCAGTGGTAGTGCTTTGTGTACAGTTGCAGTAGCTGATTTTACAAGATAGACAGTGAGAAGCCACTGCACAGCTGAATGGTATCAAGTCCCTGGGAAGCTTTGTCTCTCATCGATGCAGAGGGACTTTGCATGTTACTACTTTACCTTCAGTGGTGTTTAATGTATGTATTAAGCCTCATCTAAAGGGACAGGGTTTTTTTTCTGAGGACTTAAAATCAGACAAAAGAACTTGTAACTGTTTCACTGATTCGTAGTGGACATTATTACTTTTAACTATAGTTTTGCTGAACTTGTGTATTATTTGGCATTGGAATTGCCATTGTGCCTCTTTCACCTTCAAAAAGGTTCCTATGCATTTTTTCAAGCTCTTTGTATGCTTCAGATCTGTTTAAAACCACGTTGGATCAAAATGAAATTGAGTAACTTGCCTGACAAAAGTGGAAGTCCTGGATGTAATACGGTACTTTGAATGGTATTTATGACTTAAAGTATGTGTAAGTGTAAATGGTAGATGACTTTTGATATAAATTAGTCACAAAGAAATTGCTCCTTATGAAATGTCAGGAAACTAGAAGGTTGAAGACAAGCTAACTCGATATCTTTGAGCCCAGAATGCAGGTTCTCAGTTGTGGATCATTTATCTTTCCTTTTGTTGTTTGCTGACTCTGCCCTACTAGATGTTAAATGGTGATTAATAGAAATAGCAGCATTTTACTGATGTTCCAGTAGATGTTGCTGAAGAGCAAAGGAAGGATTACTTCATGGAGGAAAAGAAATGCAGTGGGATTACAATATCCAAAGAAAAATCTCAAAGTGAGTGGTTATACAGGCTGTTGGTAGTTTAATTATATGAGATCAATAATTTTTTACATCATGATCCTAGGTCTGTTCAGTTTGAAGAAATACATGCACATGGAGAGGCACATGGAGAGACAACTGCCTGTCTTTTAAGGCTTTTAGTTTTCTCTTACCACTTTTAACATTCTATCAATAGTGTTAAGATTGTGTCAAATACATGTTTTCTCAGAGGAAGGGCAGAAAGAGTGTCCCTGAAAGTCTGTTGGTTTATTTGGGGGTTTTTTAGTGCCTTCACAAAATATGAATGTTTAATTATAAATTAAGAAGTGAAATGGATGCAACATCAAAATTAGAATTCCAATGCAGTGAAGTTGCTTTCCTCTGAGAATAATAAGAGCTTACAAAATCAACACATAATAGCAAAAATCCATTATTTCTTGATTTGTGTGTTCATTTTTTTTATTTATTTATATTGTATTTTTTAGCTATGAACAATTGTGAGTTACCATATTCCGTGCTTGCATTCTGAGAGAAATCCTGTGATGAGTCTCAGATCAATAAATTCTAGAGTAACTAATGGCAAATGCATGGGTAGGAAGCTGGGATGGCCTGTGCTAAAACTACTGGTTTATTAATTTGGTCAAATGATAAAGCAGTCTTAAGGGATGAAGGATCCCAGTATACAGGCACTAACTGATGCGATTTCAGGCAACCACTGACCTCTATCTGTGGCAATATTTATTTTTGGAGGTGGTCATCAACCAGAACTGATTTCAAATTCAAGCCAGTAATGAGTGTTGTGTTGGCTTTTTAATCCTAGGTTTTCATGTCAAGTAATGCAAAACTTGGGCTGGTTGTAATAAATATGTGATCTCTCCACGTTCACCTGGTTTGTACTTATTTGTACCTTAAATAAAAAAAAATGAAAAACAATAATTAGTGGGAGGCATTTTTGAGAAGAGATTTTGGGTTGTAAAATTAAAATTACTATGTTTAATGGACTTTCATAATACATAGCATCATGGTTTTATTCAGTTTGCTACTTCCTGTGTAAGGAAAATTCAGCTTCAGCTTGTAATTGGAGAAAATACAGAGAGGAAAAAAACATGGCAGATCTCTGAAATCATCTCCCAGGTCCTTTGCATTGGAGATTATTTATTGCAGCTTGGGTTTAGTATTTTGATGGGGTTTGGAGGGTGTGAACACCAAATTTACTTTATTCTGACAAGCTTTAGGTTGATGGGGTTTTTTCTCACACAGATGTGCTATTGCCAGTAGGGGTTTTCCTTAATGTTCTGCTGCTTTAATTTATTGTTGAATTTGTGCATGCCTACAACTGTGCACATACTGAGGCAATTCCTTAACCTTCAAAAAACTGGACGCATGCTTTGTATGCGGAAGGAGTGAAATCTGTGTTTCATGAGTGTGGCTTAGGAAACACTAATGCTTATATATATTTACTGAACAGTTTTGTGGTTTTATGCTCAAACTTAGAAGTTCTTAGGGCTTTAGAGACAATTTTCAATCAATATTGAACACTGCGCATCTCAGCTGGGCATGGCCAGGAGTTCATGAACACTTTTATGTCTTTACAGTTCTGTGTCATTCAGAAAAATAAGCCTGACTGTTACCAGTGAGAGAGTATTACCAGAACTATGTTCTTGTACCTTCCCTACTTCAGTTTACTTTCAGACTTGTCAGTTCAATGAAATCGTATGTAATTTAGTTTAAAAGATCGCAATATGTCATCAGTTTTTAAAGAGAATTCCCTGTTGAAAACATTGGCAAATTCAGTTTAAAGGCTTATGACACAATATAGCCCTAAGGAATAAACTTTTATCTTTGTATTTCTCAGTTCTCAAAGTCATGAAGAGAGAAGCAGGCATACTTGTGTAGTGGAATTCTATTTATGAGTACACTATGAAAAGCTCATGCTAGCTGAATAGGGTAAGTAATTCTGGCCACAGTTGAGCCTAATGCCACATTTCCCAGTAGCAGCAATATTGTATTTCTGGGTTTGTGCATGGATGCTTATGTATTTACAGAGAAACACATAAATCTGAATATGTATTTTAACTTAAACCCATTTTTAAATACATACCTAGTCTCACATTATTGGAATACAGCAATAATGGATGCCTAGAAGTTTGCAGTAATTTACTGAAATACAAACTCATGGGTCTGCACACAGGAAAGTGTACTGCAGATAATAATTTAATGATGGAAGCTTCTTACAAATGCCTTTGTATAATTTGTTCTGTCACTGTGAGTTTCATTAAAATTTGCTATAAGGTGAATGAAAATAATTAAAGAAAATAGAAATACGATTTGACAATGAAGTTATCTTAAGGATGTTACTTCTGAAGAAAGAGACCTGAATATGCGTTTTTCCTCATTTATGTTGAAGTAACTCCTGAGTAACTTAAAGTAGTGGATGTAAGTTCTGGTTTAACTGTAGTGTGTGAAATATATTTAGCCCGTGCAATTCTTAATCTGTTTGTGCAGTTCTTGAAAGACACAGAATTCTCTTTCTATCTGTAGTTTATATTGCTTTAATAGAATTCCACCTGTAGCTCAGGTGATTCCCAAACAAATACAGTTTGTATCTCTTATCATGTGCAATGTGGTTATAACTATGTAAAATATTGCATAAAAAACTTTGTCATTCCTCCCCCACCCCCAAAATAATCAGATAATCTTCCCAAACTTCCCTTTGTCTGTGAGATTCTAAAGGACAAAGTCATATAGAATCATAGAAATATGAAAAAATACGAAATATGAAAGCATTTCAAGAGTGGTCCTTCTCTATAGGACAGTAGCAGTATTAGGAAGCCCCTTGTATATTATCTGGGCATTTTACTGTGAAACTGGATACAAAGTATTTTCAGTTGGAAAGTGTGCCTTGAAAATTTCACATTAATTTTGTATTTGTGGTAAAGTTTTTTGTTATACTTGACCACAAAATATTACCAAGTAATGGTTCATAACAATGTCAATTATGCTAATATTGTTATAGAGTCACATAGTCTTTCCTGCTCCCCTAGTTTCTCTTTATTATTGGATTAATGTCTGTTTTGGATAGGGTTTAGTTGACAAATTCAACTCCTTCAGCCCTTTCTGTTTGATCTAAATGTCAGACCCAACCAGGCTTTTGTACAGCTTTTTCTCTGGCAGCAAAATGGAGACAAGGAGGCTGTTGGAAGGTGTTTTTATTTGCTGGGGAGAGGAATTGTTGATACTGCTTTGTGAGAGACTTGTCTTCTCTCCCTACATGCAATAATGCCTATCTTTTAGTAGCTGGGAGCTTCTGGGTTTGTTGCACTCCTTTCCAGGCAGGCATTCATGCTTAAATGAAACCTGGAATATCTCAATATTTACATTCATACTTGTATTTTAATTCTATACATTAAAAACAAAGGAGGCTGTGGTGTGTTTGGGTTGGAAGGACACAGAAAAGAAAGGAAAAAATAGCAAGAGGTTTTTCATGTCTAGAAAACACAGGAAAGACAATGTTTCTAAGAACAATTTGTGGTTTGAGTAAAAACTGTAGCATCAAATACTGCATACAGATTTTTCTGAAGTCAGTCTAGTATGACATTGCTCTAGTACGTGTACATGCACATAAATAATGTATATGTGCTATACATATATACATACAGTCTCTAGAGGTCAGTAGAATGTAAGGAATGGGCAGATGTTCCGTTTTTCTAATATGAGACTTCAAGATGCAGCATATCAGTTGTTGCTACCTAGAAAAGATGAATATGTTTCTAATGAAATTTGGAAGTGAAGTAATTAATCAGAGTTAACAAAGAGCTGAATGAAAGAGAATCATGTCTGTCTTGTCTGTCTTGTTGCGGAAATGAGCGTAAATTATTAGTTTTGGGCAAATTTGTGATAAATGCTCATTTACACTCCAAAAAACTTGACAGAAATCCAAACCATGATTATCATATTATAGTTCATTATATTGCATCTCCTTACTACATTTTTTTTTTTTTTTTTTTTGAGATGATGTTTTGGACTGACTGAGGTAAAACTCAAAACGGTCTTTTGAGACAGCATATGTGAAATGCCAAGCAAATCAGGACTACAGTGCAGGCAACACGTTTTCATTCCATGTTTATCCAGTCAGCCTCTGCCAGCCTTAGTAAATTATTTGTTTTATTTCTTCTTGTTCACCACCTTCTAGAATGAAATCTTCTGCATGAACAGATCACTTGGGCTTGAAGGTTCTGCTTTCTTTTTAAAATTGTTTTGATAATTCCTTATTATAAGTAGCAAGTTTAGGGGTATTTTTAATATACCATGACTTGATTTTGTTTTGTTTGCTGGCAAACGAAGCAAATGTAGAGCTTTTATCTCTGAAAGAGTTGGTTTGAATTCTAATTTATGCTGCAAGTGAGAAGTTTTGTGCGTCTAGTGGTGTTTTATAAATCTAATATAAAAGCCTAACCCAGCTATAATTCTGTGCTAGAGAATAGTTGAGGAAGGTAGGAAAGTGTGTTACAGGTGATTGTTTCAAAGAGATCTGCAGTAGAGCAGGTAAGCAGGGTGTGCAGGTTTTTAATGTATTTATTATTTGTTTGGTTCACAATTATTATGGTGTGAGTGCAGAATTTCAAATTACATGTTGAAAAAAAGTCAGCTTCTGAGCAATGAAAATATGAGCCAGCTGACTGAGAAAGCAGATGTTTTAATAGGTGTACTGATTCTGGAACATGTGCAGGTATGTTGTTTTATGTTTCCATCCTATCTGGAGGAGAATAGTAAGCTGATTCATTACATCATGGAACTGATGTATTTAGTCACTGTCAAGAGAAAAAGACACTGGTATCTGAGTGTACTGTAGTGGACACAGAAATTAGAGCTTTGTTAGTCTGATGGCATTCTTCTAGCAACAGTTTAGTTAAGTGGTGATTCACAGAGGTGGTGGTGAAGGCATCAGAGATGATGGAACCTGGTGGGTTTATTTGATGCAGTGCTGTCTAGATTGTACCATTTTATTTTTTTGTGTTTCCTAACATCATATTTTTCCTCATCTTTGTAAGAAACATCTGAAAAGAAAAAAAGACTTCTAAAACTTACTCGTACTCACAAAGCTTTAATTCACCAACCACTGATCAAGTGTTTTCTACCTCTAGTCCGGTACTCCTCAGAAAGTGGAACTGGCTAGTATGTATCCATAGCATACAAATGATTGTTCAGTTCAATACATGATTGTGCTGCAACATGTCCTGTCAAGGTATACTTGCATGAGAAAATGTACTAATGTAGCTTTAGCCGTCTCTGAACATCACTGCGGTTAATGTGGCTTTTGGTATCTTTGAAGCTGCCTGCAGCTGCTGCCTAACCACACTGCCTATACTGATGAAAAATAAATAAATTCTGGTTTTCATTTGTTACTGTTCTTTCACTGTACTGAAAATTTTCTTTTAAGCGTTAGATGTGACAAAGCCAAGATGATGTGAAAGTAAAGCTCAGACTCCAGTGTCTCTGCTTTTGGAGGAGCAGAAACACTATCAATTCTGAATTTTGTTAAATGTATGCTTTAAACATGAACTGTGGAAGTAATGAAAGATGTACTTATATTCATTATTATGTTCTGATGATGATAAATAGTGACTATGTCTGGTCTTCATTGAAGCCTGGTGGCTGTCCACATAAACAGCTTAGAGTTTGAAGGTCAGCCTGGTCCTGGTATATGAAGTTGCAATATCTGAATATATATAAAAACATCACCTCAGAAGAGAAGATTAGATTATGTGCCTGTATGAAAGATGTCTAGGTCACAGCTAAATAACCTGCTTCTCATTCCCCATTGCTTGGGTTCTAAGGAACATGCTGCTGAGAAGGCAGGAGTCTTATGGAGAAGCCTGTTTTTAATCCATTACAGACACATAAAGTCCATTTGGCATTCCTTTTCATGCCTCCTTACTACTATTGTTCAAGGAGTTGGCAAGGGGGCTGGTATTAAGCTGGTGGGTTCCCACTCAAAGCAAGTACCTCACTGAAGCATGGGAGAAGATGACATTTTAGAAGGAAAACTAGACTAAACTCAGTTTCCCTTGGACACTGCTGGATTCTGAGAGGGACTTACTCTACAATTGAGACCTGGACAACCACTGTCTTGCAGAATACATTCTTGTTTTCCGTTTTAACCACAAAGAAACTAGTATGAATGCTTGTGGGGGCAAAACTTAGTCTCAGAATTATCACTTTTTAAATGTGCATATGTTTTAATGGGATTTTTTTTCTCCCTCCATCAGAAGTGTAAACAAAAGAATAGCGGAAAGTGGAGGTTTAGATCCAGCAGTGCTTATGGTGGGTATTTAAGTGAGGTGTATTTTTGATTTCAGGAACTTAAGGAGTAGATTGCATCTTACTGTGTGAGAACGGGAAATAACCGGATACATCAAAAATACAATTGTAAGATTCTGTTTTAAAAGGACCTAAGAAAATAATCTGCACATTCACCTTTCAAAAATATATAAACTGGTGTTCTAAGAAAATAGTTGAGATAATAGTGGGCGGAGTAAATATGTATTTTACACTCAAGGCATGTTATTGAGGAATGACGGGTTCTTTTGAATCTACAACCTAGTAGACAATCCATTTATGGGTAATCATAATATTAATAAATCGTTTGTGTGATTACCTGTGATTGGGGAGAAATTAATGTCATGAATCAATTGGTTTGATAGCTTTGTGCTCACTGTTTTATCTCTTTGTGGCAACAGGTGTATGCTTAGAAAGCAGGATGAAATTGCTCACCTTCTAAAACAAATGCTACAGAAACAAGAGAATTATGTGTAAACTTGAGTAACCATGACATTTGGATATAAAGAAATCTGAAATGACAGTAATAACCAGTATCACTGTAAAATTACAAATTATTTCAATTTAAGTGCTTTCATTTTTTTACACATTTTAAAGTCTGTCACCGTAAGCTGTTGACTTCATCTCGAATGCATTCTGCAGCCTTGACAGTTGTTGTGGATTTGTTAATACTAAATCAGTAATTGTTGCCTTTGAAGAGGGATCCAGCATCTTCAGCAAAAGCTTATTAAACTGTAAAATATGAATTGCCTTTACCCTAATGGCCTCTGAATCCTATTACCATCCCATTAGAGAGTGTGGGATTTTAGTAATTCTGTTGTTGTTTCCAGTGGGCAACGAGTACAATGGGAAGGGCAGGGGTTAATGCAATTCATTTCCTGTAATAGTGTAACAGTGAGTCCTTTATCATTTAATGGGAGGCTTTTCCTTAGGGCAGGGAGAGTGGCTTCAACCAGGACTACCCCTCCCCCCAGAAAAACCCCACCAAAACTCCCTTGAGATTTCCTTCATTACCTCCACTTTGTAAACAGAACAGAAACGAATAAATTGGTAAATAAGTGCCAAGTAGGCTGCAGTCTAGAAGGATTTTCAATTGCTGTCATTATGCCAAGAGGTATATTGAAATACCTCTTCTGTCAAGATCATTATATTTTTAATTATTTAATTACATTGATACCATAATATTCGGCTTGGTTTCCAAAACCATGAAATCACCTTACTCCTTTCCTCAGGAATGTACAGTGTGAAAAGTGTGAACCAAAATGTAAAGCAAACAATAACAAAACAAGTGGTGTTAAGTGGCAGGAGTGAAACTTTTGTATGTAGAATGACAGTTGCTTCACTTGATCTGCATAAAGTACCTCAAGTGATAGTACATCCTGCTATAGGAGTTTCTTCAAAGTTCACAATAGAAAGGAATATGGAACGTTAATAGTTACCAGGTGGAGTACTGTGTGGAGGTTGTGTCTGCCCTCAGTAGTGAATGAGGCCAACATGGAAAGTTTTCAGCACCTGATATGTTTTGGTTCATGGAGATTTACTTGACAGCTAAATTCTGAATGATGGAGGCAGCTTGCTTCTGATTTCAGACCAGGATAAAAATGGGGAAGATTTCAAACAGATACTGTGAGGGAAGCTGAGAGGGGCTCGTCAGTGTGATTTTTCAGATAAACAATATCGGATATATTGATGTGCGTACCATATTGAGTTGGGATTAGTTTGAGTCATGAAAGGCTTCTAGCTAATACTTTTCATTTTAAATAAGGACAAAAGGGATTGCTGTTCAAGATGGTTAGTTTGCCTTTATTTAAGAAATCAAAAAATCCTTGATTGGAGTTTTCATAACTGGTTTTTTGCTTTTCTTCAAAGTTTGTTTGTTTCTGCCGTAGGGTTACGTATAAATACAATGGTTCACTTCGTTATGAATAGCTAGAACTTACATGCAAGTAGGAAGGACCAGAGAAGGATCTGGTAGAAGACAAATGGATTATTTTTTCTTAAAGTGCAGTCAGTAACAGCCATGTGAGTAGCTTTGGTGTCCTGTGTTTATTTAGGTCTTCCACATGTTTGATGACAGAACTGAAGAAAGCAAAAGAGAGAGATATCTTTACAGAAGCACTTGAAATTTGAGTATTCTATAAATATTAATCAATTCCTCTTTGCAGTATTTCCTTGGTTAAGTTTGTGGGACCTTGCAGTTGTTACACATGCTTGCTCATATGTGGACAGGCACTTAGATCTATTTGCTGTCACTGGTAATACTGTGTCTTCGAGAAAAGGAGTCGGGTACCTCTTTGTCTTTATGTATTCATTACTTCCAAGAATAGAATATTACTATTGCTGATCCTTCCTATGAATGTTGGAAAGAGAAAGCCTGAATTCGTATGCTTGTAAGAATTGCACCTAGATAATCTGCTCACTTAAAATATAAAACGAGGAACCAGTAACCCAGTTTCTTCCTTGCGGAATAGATAGGTTGTCTTCTCTTTTACAAGAAGTAGTGAAATTTAAATGCCTTACATTATGTTATACAAGTAGGTCAGTGTTATATCAACTGATTTGACAGGAAACTTCTTTCTCATGCTGAAGCCACCCTGTTCTTGATTTACAATGAGTAGAGTCCGTATGTCTCAGTATCTCAAAGTCTGATTGTGTTAAGTGCTGAACAAATATTTGGGAAGGTACGATCCATGCATTGGTGAGTTAATAATCTTATTATTACCTACTTACATAACGATGTAGTATCTGAGTATTTTGAGGCTTTTCTTCTTGCTTATGAGAAATTTGAGATAAGAGGCTACTAGCAGAAATGTGCTTGCTTTGGAAAATGACTTTGTTCTAATAAATCTAAGAATGAATTTTGCTTTAAGCATAGGACCTAGATGATAATGATAGAATGAGGGAATATATATTATGCTGCTTCATTTGAGTTTTGTATTAATTTTGGACTTTGGCTACATCTTTTCAGAACATATACTTAAACACAAAATCAGTCAGTAGCAGGACTGGTATAATTCCTGATTAATTTGTGTACTCTTAAGTATACAAACAATGAAGGTCAATAAACAAGGTTTAGCAGTGCATGTGCTGCAAAAATAAATTTATTTTAATTGCCAGTTATAAAGAAGGACAATGTTACAGGACTTTTGCTCACACTTTTGTGTGAACAGAGATGTGCATGAGGACCATCACAAGTGTAAGGAGCATTTGAGTCTGCATTGTGCTGGTGCAAAGCATAGTGCATGCACAAGAGAATAAGTGTAGTGAAACATGACCATTTGAAGACTAAATTGTTTTCAGGAATGTAATGACCACTAAATACATGCATTATGTACCTGCTGGTTGTCTTTGGACCCTTTAGCCTTAATCCATTTGTTTAGTTCTATGTTGTGTATCTAGCAGTGTGGTTCAGGTGCTAAGCTCACATGTACTATACAAGAATACGTTTTTATTACTTTCTATGATACACCCAGTTTTTAATTTGAAGCTCATGTTTCATACTGGATTTGGTTTTGTAGTGCTGCAGTTTGTGAGGGATATAGCTAGTAGATGGCCTGGTTTACAGGATGCATATCATTCCAAATATTCTGTTTCAAATCTACTATGTTTTTTGTTTACATGCTTTTAAGTTACTGATTTAGAATGTGCTATAAACTAGAAAGTGCTGCCATGGATTTATGGTCTGGGGTTTTTTTTTTGGGGGGGGGGGGAGGGAGGCTTTTTTTTTTTCCAGTGTTTTATTTTCATTTAAATACTTCGTGATTAAATTTAAACTATTTTCTTAAAAAATCTTTAAACCAGTTATATTTTCTCAGTTTGCTTTTTGCATTGGAAAGCTGGCATGGTACATTTAATACTAACATTAATCTATCATCAATATTATTTAAACATTTGACATACGCCAGAGAGTTGGAGGGGGAAACAACAAGCAAATAAAATGTTTGTGTCAAAGAGCTATGTTTTACATTGACAAGCAACTTGGTCTCTCAGCCCAAATGTAATTATAAGAGATCTGAACTTAATAAAGCATGTAGTATTTTCATTTTAATCTGTAAAATAAAAATGCACTGCTTAGGGGAAACTCCCAGGAAAGGAACAAGTAACTATACATAGAAGTAAAGAATTGCATGGTCATGAATGGAGTAATTTTCATGCAGGTTTAGTGGTTAGTAGTTAAAACCTGGACTAATAAAACTGTTACCTGCAGCACTCATTTATATTTAAAGAGATAGATTATGCCCTTTTGTATGTACTTGACTGAGTAATTTAGTCTGTACAGAATCACAGACTGGTTTGGGTTGGAAAGGACCTTAAGATCATCCGGTTCTAACCTCCCTGTCAGGGGCATGGACACCTCACCCTAAACGATGTTGCCCAAGGCTCTGTCCAGCCTGGCCTTGAACACTGTCAGGGATGGGGCAGCCACAGCTTCTCTGGGCACCCTGTGCCAGTTCCTCACCACCCTCACCGTAAAGAAATTCTTCCTTATATCTAACCTGAACTTCACCTATTTGAGTTTAAACCTATTACCCCTTGTCCTATGTCTAGGATCCCTAAGCTAAGCAAGATGATCTCTTCCTGTTGGATCACAGGTTTTGTCTTGTTCACCTTCCTTAGAAGAACTAATCTGGGAAGAATAGAGCCTTTTTATGAGAAGGCAAGTGATCTCAAAGGTTGAGCTTAATATCAAAAAATAATTGTAAATTAATTAATTGTT
>JBCJKH010029211.1:0-17482 GCA_039877255.1 Loriculus beryllinus | reverse complement strand
GGTTTCTAGGCAGTCATGAGTTACCGGTTCCATGATTGCTGCGGCATTGCTGGGAAAGGAGGCTGGGTTGACAATATTAGTAGTGACTGGATCTAAGTTATCTGGTTCTAGCAATAGCGCTTGGTACTTAAGGAACCGAGAGGGACACAGCCAGTGCCCCCCTTTTTGTCCCAGTAGCGCAGATACGGGGTGCGATACCAGGACAGGCATCTTTTGTCCCATAGGAAACTTTTGAGCTTCCTGGATATTTAGGACTAAGCATTGGGTGACCCACATGTCCAAATAAACCGACATAAATGCTGCCTAGCAAGTGCCTGCACCTCGATGCTTTTGAACGAGGCAGGCCTAAAAACTGCGCAAATGACTGTT
The DNA here is from genome assembly GCA_039877255.1 of Loriculus beryllinus. NCBI lineage: Eukaryota > Metazoa > Chordata > Aves > Psittaciformes > Psittacidae > Loriculus > Loriculus beryllinus. The sequence continues at coordinate 17,113 of JBCJKH010029211.1, read as the reverse complement.
TTAGCCAACCATGCCCGTGTGTGAGGAAACATGTACAAAGCTTACAGACAAAATCAATTTGCTAAATCACTTGTTGCAATGACTTCCACAGCTCAGATTAAAATGGGCATTGCGCAGAGTGTCTGAAAACATGATGGTTTAAACCAGTGTGGTTTGGTTGAACCTCTTAAAAATGTCCAGGAAGAAGTAAATGTCCAAGATTTCAGGATTAGACTCCCACCTCTGATTAGCAGGGGTTGCAAGGGAACCAGAACCTGTTCCATGTGTCCAGTGTTGTGCACTTCTGGCACAGAACACATATGTTACGTACACAGATGTTATGTATATAGATCCAACCTGTCAAAATGCAGACATGGGTATGTCTCACTGACTGAGGTCTCTTTGTACATGCTTGAAAATCAGGGTTCTTAATTCTCAGTTAGGAAAGAGCCCAAGATGAGGGACTGTCTGTAAGATGAAGAAGAAATGTGACTCTTTTCAGCACTGTTTTGTCTCCTCCGACAGGCATTAGGTAGTAGGTGATAAAAATATTCCAAACCCTCTCTGTGTGCCTTCAAGACATCAAGCACTGCTGATAGCACTAGTCTTTGTATGTCATGTATGTCATGCATCATGATATATCATAAACTACATATCACGACTTCTGCTGTTCCAACTGTTCAGAAGGTCAAAGCTGGCAATCAGAAAAAGATAAACCAAGTCCTATCATGGCAAGTAAATGGGAAATTTAAAGAACCCAGGCCCAGACCTCATCTTCTCCCAATTCAAATTCAAGCTCAGACTTACTCTGGGTTTCAGGGAGAGCTGCAGGTGGTGAGATCCTCTCCTTCAAGTTCACCTGCAAACAGGATGTAGAAGAGCTCTTTTCACTGAGTAGCTGCTGTTTTTAATGGAGTCAATAAGCAACCACCAGAGATTAAAGCTCAACCCTGCAGTCAACTTTGTACTGTTTGTATAACACTGGCTTTGTTTTGCTATCAGGTGATTAAAAATTCCTTCCAAAAACATGCATTGCCTTGTCAGCAGCACTGGAGCTATGCTCCTTAGCCGTGGCTGAAGGCTCTGTGTTCCTTTAGCGGAGCAGCAGGATTTCAGTGGATTTGACTGCATCTCTACACTGTTGCTAACTTGCTGCTGAATGTGTTACAAATCCCACCAAAATGATGATCCACAGACAGTGTGAGTTGTTGCAGCCCACAGCTACAGAGCCTTGAATCTTTACCACCATGTGTGAAGGAGGTGTTTTGCTTCGTACAGTATATGAGCAAGGGAAGTACCCTTTTGTCTTCTGCCATTTTAAAGGACTATGAGTCCTCCCATGATCCAGTTTCTCTCTCACTGAGCTTGCAAATTCCCTCCGTTGGCTCCCCAGCCAGTCCTCTCCCAGGAGGACCACCCATCCTCTCCTTTTCCTGTGCTTGGAGCTGGTGAGACTTCTCTTAGCTTGCCTCCTTCTCTCCTGCTAAGCATTACAAACTGGGACTGAGGTGCCAACAGATTTATGATATTGACTTAAATTTGCAAGATATGAAAAGCAAACACTGGACAGTTTTATTTTACTTTTGTTTTTCTTAGTTTTTAGGGTTCATGTTTTCAAATTTTCCATGAGAGCTTGAAACTTTGATTTTTACTAACAGACAATGAACGTATTTTTCTCATAAACGTATGATACCAGATGCAGAGGGTGAGGCAGAAACTCCTGAAAGCATTCCCAAAGTCTCACCAGGATTGTTGCTCTCCCCACCCAAGCTGGGCAAGCGAGTGAGCCAAAGGACTGGGAAAGAGCTGGAAGCTGAACAGAGCTGCAGCCTCAGGACCTTGTGTCCAAGAGGCTGGTCCGATCCAGGACTGCAGGAATCCTAGGTCACTGACACCTATTCTTCTGTTGGGTGTATACATGAGGCTCTGCCCAAACTCTGCCAGGCATGACCATCTGTACTATTGCTTGTGAAACTCTTCAGACTTCAGCCTTCAGGGCTCATGCTCTCCATCAGCACTGTGAAACCTGATTCTGGCATCTAGCTATGGATATGGGTGTCACTCAGAAGACAAGGTGACACATAGCTGGAGTGTCCATGAGCTCCTCGGTTCGATTTGCCTCCCGTGCTGCAGACAGCCTTCGGGTCACCTCTGAAGAGAAGAGCAAAGTCCCATCTCTGAAGAGAAGAGCAAAGTCTCATGTCTGAAGAGAAGAGCAGTCTCATACAAGGAAGCGCATCCCTGGGAAGGGAGGGAAAATCCTGCTCTTATTCTCCGTCCACTAGATGTCAGCTTCGGGTCGTATATATTCATCCATGATGTTAGTAACAAAACAATAAAAAATCAGTACTTGATGGCCTGCCAGCCATTTTGGCCTTAAAACTGATATGATCACGTCCCAGGAGTGCCTGCTAATATGTTTGGAAATCTTCATTCCCTGTGCTTTATTCTTAACATTTTCTGGTGTACAGCCTAGCAATAAATGCAAGCTACATCTGGCCTGGCCTGATCTTCATCTTAGCTTACAAGTTATCTGCAGGGTCTCCCGTTGTATATCTCATTATGCTGATCTCAGTACTTCTTTACTTGAGGGATTCAAATTGGAGCCTCCTTACCAAACCATAAAGTTTATGGTTTCATGGTTATCATAATTTTACAGGAATTAAAAATAGTCTGTGACTACTGTATTTTGGATCAGAAGAGGGGGAAAATCTCTACTTTTGTGCTGTGGCTTTTGAGACACTGTACTTTGCATCTAGCTATATTCTCTCCCTTCAGCCATGGACTCAATTCAATGTAGAAATGACTTATAGTCATTATGTAAGGAATATTTTCTTGGATACTGGTAAGACGGATTTAGCTGTAAAGCACTAAAGTTCTAAGGACATCAGAATTTGCCACAGAGACAATAACTTTTACTGGAGCTCCTGCTATATACTTGAAAAAAGGTGGGCAAGTTTTCATATGAGTGCATTAAGACTTAAAAATACTTTCTACAAACTTCACTGGAAGCCTTGCTGCCTTCTTTAGAGGAGTGAAGAAAACAATATAGGATATACTCATACATCTGCTCCAGCCTTGCAGGTAGCGTCAAGCACAGCCAACAGCTTGATTTTTGCACAGATCTGCATAGCTGGGCTTTTGCAGTTGCTTATTGTTCAGTATAAGAATAGTCAAAGGCTCCTGAGTCCAAACACAAAGATCCTGTGTGAATGTTTGCTCCAGTTCCTCTTGGAATCACAGTGCTCATTACTGCCGTGGGTTATATGTTGATTGCCTTCTCACAGATGGCAAACCACCATGGGTCAAGCTGACATTTACCTCACTGATGCACCGATGTCATGAGTTCAGTTTGGGACTTTACAATGCTCCAGTGAAGAATCTGGTAAACTCTAAGCAATGTAAATAACTCGGATCATGTAACAGTTTGAGTACAGTAACCATTGTTTTTCCTTATCAGATGTCTGTCTTGGGCCCATGCCTCATGTTTGGACTGAAAATGTTTTGACTGACATGCAAGAAAGTTTTCCCAAAATTAAATACTTAAATAGCCATTCATCTATTATAGGTGGAGATGGCAACAGATCTTGTATTTAACATTGCCTAACACTTTTGATTATAAGATCCAATTTTCAGTTGCTTTTAATTTTGTCATATTTTAATCATGCTAGGCTGAAATTTTCCATCCTTAATTTTGGGCTGAAGCTTTTTGGGAACGTTTCACCGAAAGCCAGTCAGCAACATCCAAGAATGAGGTTATTAAAAACTACGGTGGTTGGCCTATGCTGAAAATGTCTTACAGTGGTTTCCCTGGAGTTCAGTGCTTCAGGCAGGGGTTTGAAATGAGCGGGGGCTGATCCCTGGGGGCATCAGCCTGTACTTGCTGGCCATATGAAAATCCAACCAGATCTGACCTAGCTGTAAATCACTGCTCTCTGCTTGCACATGCTCAGCAGAGCTTGTCTGAAATCCAGATGTTATCTTTACTGAAGACTTAACTAGCATAGAGCATGCTTCTGCCTACAGTCAGAGCAATTCTGAAAGCCCCAAGTAGGAGCAGAGGGCAGAGAGCAGGCCACCCCGGACTCTCCCACCTCTCCGTGCCACTGGTCTCATCCTTAAGGAAGAGGGGAGAAGGAATTGAAAAATAATGGCTCTAAAGAAGAGCTGCTGGACAGGACCTAGGGACAGGCAGGGTGGGATGTGCAGAGGTGATAAGGTCAGAGACAGAGCAGATTGGAGTAAAACAGGGCAGAGGCATGGCAGGATGACAGGACTTCAGGGGGATAGAACAATCAAGAGAAGGAGACAGATTTGGGGAAAAGGCAGAAGGGGACAGCCTGTGGCACAGTGGGCAGAAAGAGTCCTAGGAGACTACCAGATATTTAACCACCTCTGTCTCCAAAACCTAGAAGAGAGCTTGGTTTATTTGCAGCATTACTCTGCTGAACAGCAAATAGCTATAGAGCCCTTTGGGAAAAAGGGTCTCATATATCCCCAGTGTTAGAGTCTCAAAAAGGACAAGTGTTTCCTGCTAGCAGATGACTCCTCAGGACCGTGCAGTGGAGCTCTGTACTGTGTCTCTTCAAGTCCAGTCATATGAAGTCTCACATCTCTTGTGTACTGTCACATGTGTTAAAATGTCATTTCTGAGGCTTTCTTTCTGGCTTACCTGACATGTCAATGTTACCTAACTACAAGTCTTCCGATAAAGCTGCTGAATCTCACATTGACATCTGCATTGGCATTAGAAAAAGGGTCGGAGGCAGATGAGGTTTAAGTAGCATGCATCACAGAGCACCAAGCAAAGATCTGCTAAACCAACAACAACAAAACACAGTGAGATTGCTGGATGCAAAAGCGATTGGGTCTGGAAAGAAACACTGAGGCTGCTAGTCCACAGCCAGTTCATTGCTGATAACATTGTGTTGGCACAGCCTCCCACAGCTTCCAGACTCTGAGCATTCAGAGCTGTTCTGGACGTGACAACCTCACTGGTACTAACCTCTGTGCTCTGCATCCTTGCCTGTAAAATAGACATTACTTTGCTACTATGTCCATAACTGGCTCAGCTGGAATAAAGCCAACAATTTGGAAAGAAATATCATGCCAATGTTTGATGCATGAGACCCAGTTAGTGTTGTGTGGGTTGGAGGTAGGGCTGCAGGTAGGAGGGATGGAGGGTAGCAGGGTCACAGGCTGAGCACACAGCCATACAAAAGAGAAGTTCCAAAGTCATACAGCATTGCTTATCTCAGACACATATCTATGATCGCTGTCAAGCAAATAACTGCACAAATAAGTACAAGATGCAAAATAGGGGTAAGGGCATGAAATGAGTAAAAGTTAGGGAAGAAGGAGCGCAGATGCTGTGCTTCCCAGAACACAGACCGGTTCTCACTAGCTGCTGCCAAAGCTGCCTCCAAAGACACTGAGCTCACACAAGGTGGAGCAGCAGAGGAGCTCAGTCATGACTCAGCTTTGAGTTTTCCCCTTGATGTTCATGTGCAACTGTTCCTGTTAAAGTCATGGAATCAGAGGCAGCTGGATATGACATTAATCATAATGTGCCCTTATGTAGGTTTAGCTAAAGTTTGTTTTGTCCATAACCTTACCTGGCCTACTAGGCCAGCTAGGCTGGCATAGCTGTCTAGGCTTTCTATTCCTTCTCTGCCTTGTTTTTAAAGATCATAGTACCCTGGCAGTAAAAGAAGCAGCTCACTCAAATCCATAGTGCAGAATAGAAACAGAAACAAGAGGTACCTGGGACCTGCACCCTCTAAGATAGAGAATATTATGAGCTTGTTGTCCCACTTCCACTTTATAAACTGGGCAAAGTCCCGGTAACTGCCACCTGCAGTAGCAGTGCTGCTGCTGTATGACTACCACTTGGGAATCAGTGAGGACTAAGTCTTTATCTGCCATTGCATATGAATGCATAAATGCCATAGATGAACAAAAAAGTAGGGCTCAGAGGAGAAGCCATCAGGAAGTCCACTCCTCTTCTTGAAATCAGAATCAGCCATACTTGTACCCATGTCCATTCATGGAGATGCCACAACCTCTAAAGAAAACCAGTTTCATTGATTAACTACTCTCAACACAAGGAACATTTACAGATGTTTCACCTGGATCTCCCTTCCCATAATTTAAGCTGTTACCTTCCCATAGTGGACACAGGAAAAGATTCATACCTGTTCTCTTCATGTCTGTCTTTAAAATATTTAAAGATCATTGCATGGCCATCCCCTCCATTGTCTCTTTTCTAAATCAAGCTATGCAAATTCCTTCGGCCTTTCCTCTTGAGCCATGTTTTCTAGACTTCCGGTCATCCCCAGTTCTATCCTCTGACTCTCCAGCTGTTCCACATCCTTCCAGAATTAAAGCACCAGAAATAAGACATGATCCTCCAGCAGATTCCTCTCCTGCTCTTATCTGGAACAAAGCAGAAAGAATAGATCAATACTCCTGTTTATACAGCTGTAATGGTAGGAGACTGGTTTTGTATTCATGACTTAGAAGGACATTCCTAACTCATTTCTTCAGGTGTGTCATTCCATCCTGAGATAAAGAAAGGAGCCAAACACTTTTGTTCATCTCTTTCAAAGGAGTAGCCTTATCTCTTTTCCAAAAGGATAAATGTCTGGCTAAGGATAATGGAAGTCTCAAACCCCAGACATCAGTCACCTAGCAAAGAATTCCAATTTTTTGCTAAAAATTGTTGAGAGGAAATAGATGTCAAAAAACCCCACCATTCCAAACACACAACAGTCACTCTGATACAATCAGGATGTCTGCTCAGAGAAACAGAGACAGAGAGAATCTAATGGAACATATGACATATAAGAGGCCTTTGAGCAACAATGTCAAGAACAGTATCTATCATGAAAAATCCACTTCAGCCTTCAGGTTTTGTGGTCATAAAGGAGATTTTCATGACACTCTATCTGAATGAGAACATAGACTCAAAAACCACATCTGAAGGGCTCCATTAAGCCTTAAGACTGACTTAGTGTTTAAGCTGAGCCTAGGACTCTGGAATCCCAGAACGGATGCCTGACAGTAAAACTGTACTGATGCCTTGGAAGTTGCCTTGTCTGTAATGGCTGACATCTAGACTTCCAGTACAGACCCAGTCTTCTCACGAAAGCAGAGGATCTGCTCTTTTGAGGTCACAGCATGGGATCAGAGGGCTGCCCTGGTCCCACTTCAGAGGCAGTCCTCTGGCTGACACTCAGTCAGAAATCAGCTGAATTGAGGCACCATGACCCTGTTTGCATGTTGCTCTGTGGCAACTTTCTACTGAGAGAAATGCAGTTTTCATCTTGGGACACACTGCAGTCTCCAGATTCCTCCCTGCATGCTGCTTTCCAGCTCATACACAGCTGATGATTGGTAGCAAAAGGCAGAAGATGTTTTCCTAATAAAACTACATCCTAGCTTTTCCAGACTAGTTCTCCAGTCTGTCAAGGTCATCTAAATAATTTCAAGCCCTCTCAGTTCAATATAATATGGAAATATAATAAACGTATTCTTTAATCTGTCATCCATATGATTAATTAAAAGGTTAGCAATACAGATCTCAAGCCACATATTCTTCCAGGCTAATAGTGAACTACAAAGGACTACTCTCTGAACATACTTTTCAGCTAATATTGCACTCACCTGCTAAAACTTGCACATAGCCAATATTTCATTAGCTTGTTTCTGAGAAGCTTGTGTGAGACAATGCTCAAAGCCTTATAGAAGTTAAGTTACATCATTTTGCTGTTCTCCCCTATCCACAAGTTCCATCACAGAAGCATATTAAATTGGTTTGGTATGATTTTGGTATGATTGGTTGCCACTCACCTTGCAGTTAACTTCTGGAGGCTTAGCAATTGCTTTTCCTGACTCCTCATTATTAAAAACAATTGTAAGGGGCAATCCCTTTATCCCTGTACTCCATGATTCCTCAAAGATAACAGCTCATAGTTCTGGCTTTCAGCCTGTCCTCCCAGTACCCCAGCAGGAATTTCACTGATTTGAAAACAGGATCACAGAAGAGTTAGGGTTGGAAATTACCTTAAAATCATCCAGTTCCAACCCCCTGCCATGGGCAGAGATGCCTCACACTAGACCATGTCACCCAAGACTCTGTCCAACCTGTCTTTGAACACTACCAGGGATGGGACATTTACCACTTCTCTGGGCAGCCTGTGCCAGTGCCTCACCACCCTTACAGGGAAGAACTTCTTCCTTATACCTCTCCTGAACTTCCCCTGTTTCAGTTTAAACCCATTCACCCCTTGTCCTATTGCTGCAGTCCCTGATGAAGACTCCCTCTCCATCATCCAAACATATCTAACATACCTAACTTGCTTCCATGATATTGTTTGATCTTGCAACAATTGAATTGAAAACATTATCAGACTTTCTTAGTAAAATGAAGGCCTTAGACAATCATTTTGAAGTGAAAATATTTCCTAACATTCTGGAAAGCACAGGTAGTTGGGGGAAACTGAAAGGTGTGGATAAGCCTAGGCTCACCATGAGTAAACTTATGAGGAAAAAAAACTGGAAAAGTTCTGAATCCTGAAGGAAAGCACAGTCCAGAAAATTCTAGTAATCCAGGAGGAAAAGGGAAACAATCACACTGGGTTTTATATAAGATGCCAATAAAAGAACCAAAGTAGTGCTGCATTAATTTCCACACAATGCTTGATAGATAAAAAATGAGGAATGAGAATGTCTGATACAAAATGCAGACATTGATACACCAAACATATTGGAAACCTGGGGAAATAAGGAAAGTCAATGGAACACTAAGCCATAAAGTACATAGTAAAGATAAACTGTATCAGAGGCAGATCAGTGCTCTACCTTATTTAAAGTTGAGCATCAAATCAACTTTACAAGCTCACCAACTCAACAAGTATAATGGTCTGTAGAGGCTGAAATTCCAGACCTAAATAGGAAGAATATAATTACAACTATACTCTTCAGACAATGTTACTGTCCCAGGACAGCAAAGTGCCTTGAATCTGATAAACTGAAAGAGATCAGAGAGGCAGGAAAAATGGTAGTGGGAGACATCGACTGCCCTCCTGTAGATTGACAAATGTCATGCAAGGACATGAAACAAATATGACATTTTTGGACTCTGCAGCAGTCCATTAAGCAGCTGATTAGAGAGCAGGAGCAAAGGCAGTGCTTGGCTTTGTGGCTCTAGCCCTTCCAGTGGAAGCTCCACTCTGTGACAATGACTCTGTAGAACTGCTTCACCAGCTCTACAGGAGCCAAATACGCCACTGCCATTGTCCTCAGCTTCAAGAAACACTATGCAGAAATGAAGAAGCTTGTTAAAAAGAAGCTAGAAAGGTCAGGAAAGAGAAATCCTAACAAGCAGCATGGAAACTTCTGAAGAACACCCGACTGGAAGCATAATACCACTGTGTATGACCTATTGAGAAAGGCCAGAGAATGGATTAAAGGAGGCCAGCACACACAAACAGCCAAATAAGCAAGTTTACTAGCAGTAAAAAGGCGCTTTTCAAGAAGATGCCTATTGTATCCAAACCAATAAAGTGAAATGAATAGTGTAGTGAGGCAGATTAAAAGCAAAATCCTGATTAGGAAGGATAAAAACGGGTTTGGGGAGAGCTACCTATAGAAATCAAAACAAGTACTTCATCAAAAATGTCAGGAATGAAAAGAATCTGTAAGGGACTGTGCATGGCCAGCTAGTGATAAGGCAAAACTTAGAGATAATGAAGCCATTCTACATTACTGTTCACTGGAAAGAAATGGGGGAAATCTTCATACACGGAAAACACAGAGGATATGTCTGAAATCAAAGTAATTGTGTTTCGAAGAGACACAGTGAAAATTAACAAATTGCTTAAGCCAGATGGTACTTAGAAGAAATAAAGGATGGAAATGCTATATTACTAATCACTGGAAGGTGACACATATGAAGCCAATCTTCAAAACAGGTCATGGTGGGAGGATCCAGGGAAACACAGGTCTTATGCTTTATGCTACTTTTTAAGCCTAAAAAGTTGAGCAGTGCAGCTCCAGGAGACCAGGTGGTGCATGTGTGAGAGGGTAAATTCTGCTCTTGACAAATCATTAACACTCAAGAGAGAATTCATTAATACATGAAGAAATAGGATATATTTCAAAAGAGTAAAATTTGCTTGTGTAAAGGAAAGTCCTGTGTAAAAAAAGTTAGGAGTTACTAGGAAAACAACAGAGAGCAAAACAGTGAATAACAACATGCTCATGTATAAGCCAATGGTTAGACCCAAGCCTGAATTTGTGCAATTCTGTTGTTACCATCTCAAAAAAAAGATACAATGGAATTCAAAAACATTCAAATAGCTACAAGGATGATCAAAAGCATGGGATGACTTCTCTAGGAGTGACTCAGTAGACTGGAACTCTTCTGCCTGGAAAAGAGGAAGCATATAAGAGAGTTCTGCAAAAGCCTGAATTAAATGGTAATGATGCATTATGATAGTTAAGTTCTTCCAACTTAAGAACTAGGGACAACAAAATGAAGCTACGAGAAGCCAAGTTAAAAACCAACAAAGGAAAGTGAGGTTTTGTACAAGTAATAGAACTGTGGGGTACTTTGCCTAAGGATGTCATGGATATGAAAACCATACCTGGTTTCAAAGATATATGACTTCCAAACATTTAAAAGCAAATGTTTGGAAGTGCACTACATCAAAGGATATTAGAGAAAAAGAGTTAAATTTGTTTGATGGTTAGGAGAATGTCATTGAAGCCTTACCTGTTCTTACACATCTAAAGGCATCTGCTATGCTTGTTGTTTCAGAGAAGCTGCCAGGCTACAAGAATCCTTGATCAAAACCCAGAGAGCAGTGTTCACTCCTCTCTTTCTTACACAGAATCATAGAAACCTACAATCATCTAGGTTAGAAAAGACCTTTATGATCACCAAGTGCAACCATTAACCTGGCACTGCCAAGTCCACCAACTAAAACATGCCCCTAAGTGCCACATCTACACATCTTTTAAATACCTCCAAGTCTGGTGACTCCACCACTGCCCTGGGCACCCTGTTCCAATGCCTGACCACCCCTGGGGAATTATTCCTAATCTCCAGTCTAAACCTTTCCTGGTGCAGCTTGAGGCTGTTTCCTCTTGTCCCATCGCTTGTTACTTGGGAGCAGAGACCAACCCCACCTCCCTGCAACCTCCTGTCAGGCAGTTGTAGAGAGCAATAAGGTTTCCCCTGAGCCTTCTCTTCTCTGGACTAAACACTGCCAGATCCCTCAGCCGTTCCCCATCACACTTGTGCTCCATTGCCCTTCTCTGGCCCTGATCCAGCACCTCAATGTCTCTCTTGTAGTGAGGGGCCCAGAACTGAACAAAGGATTCGAGGTGCAGCCTCACCCAAGTACAAGAGGGCAATCACTGCCCTGGCCCTGCTGCCACACTGGTGCTGATACAGGCCAGGATACTGTTGGCTTCTTGGCTGCCTGGGCACAAGCTGCTCGTGTTCAGCTCCATCAATCACCACCCCCAGGTCCTTTTCCATGAGCGATTTCCAGCGCTTTTTCCCAAGCCTGGAGCATTGCATGGGGTTGTTGTGGCCCTAATGCAAAACCCAGCTCTTTGCCTTGTTGACAGTTTGCTCTGTTGTATAGAAAACTTCTCTGTTCTGCATTTCTCAATAAACTGAGAGATAAATAGTTTTTATAAACTTGAGCTGCAAAACCAGAGACTAGTTCACATCTAGTTCTTTAAATAATGACAAATACTTCAATAGTTGTGTCCAGGCACAACCGCACTTCTTTGTGATGCCGACATTAGGCTCAGTTATGCTGTTCAGTTTCTATTTCTCATTCATCTGATCATGCCAAGGTGTCACCAATGCAGACCCAGTCCTAAGCTCCCTTCTACTTTACCATCCATCCCCTTTTTCATACAAACCTTCCTCTTTTCTTCAAATTTATGCATAGTGTTTAGGCAAAAAGAAAACTGGCTGTCAAATATGTATTCTTTCATACTATCCCCCAGTGTTAAGCTATCAACCCTGAAAGAACAGAAACAATTCTTTGGATGTAGTTTGTTTGGTTGAATTGATTTGCTCCGTTTAAATAGGGAATGAATTGCTTCATTTGGCTGACTCTCCTACTAGATTATTAAAGCATTCTTTAGAATGTAGTATCTACTACAGTGAGAAACTGGAATGACTGCAGTGTTTCCAGGGTGGTTTGGTTTTTTGGGGTTTTTTACATGCACCATTTATTTCTCATAATTTTATTTTAGGGCAAATGAAAGCTTGGGAAAAAAGTGAAAAGTAAGCACAGTCTTCCTTCATTAAGGGATCTCATTCCTTCTGGTGAACTTGTGGAGAGCAGGGACAGAATGAATTTCTTTTCATTTCCTCATTGGGAATATCAAATGCAATGCAGATAATTTGTCTGTGAATGAAATTTCCAGCTTTTTCAGCCCTTCAGTGCTGCTCTTATCTTTTGTTTTCCTGTTGCAAGGGAAGACGCAGTACTATGCTAGCTGAGGGACAGTGGAGAGGAAAAGCTTTGTATTCTGTTTGCCTTTTTTTTTGTTATTGAATTTCTTTAACAAAGAGAGGTCTATCCAGAAAATAACACATGTGCTTGCTCTAGAAATCAGTTTGTCATCAGTCTCCTCAGCCTATTGAAAGAAACAATCTCCTTAAGACAGTGACACTTAGGATGAGGTTGGCTGACAGGAATTTTTGTTTTTCAAATGTAGCAACCTTCCTCCATTTTACACTGACTTCCTGCTTGTTCCTGCTGCTGGCTCCTATCAGCCAGGAAGGTATACAGCAGCTGGTTTAACACCAGCCTCTCTCAATGCATTTCAATGCAGGTCTGGAGCCTCTACGAGGGTTGTGTGATAGGGCTGCTTAGGACACGTCAGTGGCTGTGAAAGGGATCCTCAAGCTGCTCTGAAGGACACCAGAACTTCTTTGCTGGGACTAAATTGTGTCCAGCACCTCCAGCCTCGTTCCTTCAAGCAAGGGCAGTAACTACCCTGCTATTGGCTGTCCTGATGGAAAGGATTATTTCTTTAGAGAAAAATCCCTTACAGAGCAAACAGGTTTTAACCCAGCAAACCAACATATCTGCTTGCAGACAGAACCCGCTGACAGTCTTGTGCATTCATCTTTTCTTTCTTCCTCTTCTCTGAGGGCTTTTTAACTGTTCAATGTCTTTTCCAGCTGTGTTGCTTTTGAAGCCTGAGATTTGGCTGTTGCCCTGTTAGTTTGGAGGTTCATTGGGAATGTTGCTTACTTGTTGGCTACTGCATTGCTCTCCTGCTTACTTTTCCTCCAGCAAAGCCAATTCTTTCCCCAGTGAAAGCATTACAATCTCAAGTATAGTAAATCATCTCACTAATAATGTCACCATAAAATCATTGTATCTCATTATTCCTAATTGATTTGCAGTGTTTCCACATTTTTTCCCTAAGCTCAATGCTGGAGAGAAGAGGATATACAGCCTTTCTCAGAGAAAAATTAAGGATGCAGTCCATCCTTAATTTAGGGTAAATTTTTGTTAAAAACAAGATCCATTTTTGTTCCTAATGTCCTATGTTTGAGCTGTATTTTATATGTGGCAGAGTGGACATTGAGCATGTTTATATCAAATTTAACAACCAGATAAGACTGAATATGTTTGTTACATCTACATTTCTTGCTCTATTTACTGTAAGAGCTCACTAAAACCTATCTTGATATGGAACTTGGTATTTCTGTAAGCAGCCCTTCTATGGTCTGCTATTCCACTTTTCCATTAGACCTATATCTGTCTGCTAAACACGAATGTGTGCTTATCTATCATATTATATGTTTGTAGTTTTACTTGAGCTATGGTTCTCCTTGACAAGCTTTATTAAATGGCTGAGAAAAGCAAGCACTCTATGACTAGCAAAAGCCTACAAACCATAGGTTGTGATTTCCATGCTCTCCTCAGGCACAAGAAGGTCAGCTGACCTAAATGTAACCCAAAGAATGTTATAGGAAGCTTAACAGAATGCATTTGCCATACACTGGCAAGTAGTTGCCTGATAGATAGGTCAAGATGTTAATTTCTCTCCTTATCTCTAGAAATGTTTCCAGGTATCCATCCTTTTGTGGCCTGTCCTAGAAACAGCACACCCTAAATCTGAGCCAGTCTATGAGATGGAAACTGAGGCAGTACTGGGGGTGAATCAATGAGAACACAGATCTAGCCTCATCCTTCTGGGCTTTTGTGCACTTTATGGTCTTGCAATGTACTGGCAGTGAGGCCTCTCATAAAGCCTTGTGACAAATGAGGAAGAAAATTCCTTTTTGCATTTTGGAGGAAATGAAGAAAGAATGAAGGGTAAGGCCAGTCAATAGTGCCTTGCTTTGGAGGAACTTGAAATGGAAAGTTGGGGCTATTCAGCCTGGAGAAGAGAAGCTGCGTGGAGACCTCAGAGCAGCTTCCAGTGTCTGAAGAGAGCCTACAAGGATGCTGGAAAGGGACTCTTCATCAGGGACTGTAGTGATAGGACAAAGGATGATGGGCTCAAACTGAAACAGAGCAAGTTCAGGTTAGAGATAAGGAAGAAGTTCTTTACTGTGAGGGTGGTGAGGTGCTGGAATGGGTTGCCCAAGGCAGTTGTGAATGCTCCTTCCTTGGCACTGTTCAAGGCCAGGTTGGATGGGGCTTGGAGCAACCTGGTCAAATGTGAGGTGTCCCTGCACGTAGCAGAGGGTTGGAACTGGATGATCTTAATTTTCTAACACAAACCATTCTATGATTCTAGCTTGTGCTGCTTAACACCTGGTAGAATGGGAAACCTGGGTGACAGCATTGGATCCAGGTCTAAATAACATTTGCATGTATTTAGGTCAAATGTATTGCATATATTTGAACTTGTTGGGCTTTGTGGCTTAGACCAGAGGAAGAGCAACAAAAGAAAAAAGAAAAACAAAAAGAAACTAGAACGTGTGCCTACTGTGTGGTATGTTCAGCACACCAAATGTAGCAGTCTTCTCTTTTTATGAGAAACATACATGTATTTGAAGTCCTTTTCTCCACCTATCCTTTCCTCCACCTATCCTTTCCTCAAAGAACCAGGGTCTGGGTTTATCATTTCCTGCTACAAGCAGGCCTATGACACAGGAACAGAATTCTGTTCAGAAAATAAATTAAAAATGCTTTAAGCAATCCCCCCTACACTGATTACAAGGAATCCATGTGCCCTGGGGTAGAAAGCCGTCCTCTTCCCTCTTCTGATCCACTCAGAGGAGGTGCACAGGGGCACAGCTTTTACATAAAGTGAACACAGAAGTAACGGGCACACTCACAACAGTGGATAGCTAAAGGCCCAAATTTATTTTGTGAAAACATATATAAACAACATAAAGGTTACAGCAGAGGAGCTAATACTCCTTAATACAGCACGAGCCTATTCCCAGTCTTTTACACCCTTAAGCACAGCTTATTTTACATTTGCACAGCTTGACAGTATGAGGACAACTGATGCTGGAAGAATATGAGCTCAGTATGTCAGGCCAGCAAAAGGAGATGAATAAGTATCATACAGATGGTGTGTGCTTAGAGGAGAGGACAGGATGGAGACACTCTCCTTGTAGCTGGCCCAAAATTTAATCATCTGTGCACCTGGCTTCAGACAAAGTCAGAGCAGAGATGTGGTTTTGGTTAGGGATGTAAGCTGCATCACAAAGGCAGAACATCTATTAGTTAATGGCTAGTATCAGTTTTCATGCCTTTTAAGGCCATAAATATTTTTAATATCAAGGCCCTTTTCTTTCATGTGTGTATCTATTTCTCTTAAGTGCATTCCGCTGCTGTCTGTCCCCTTCTCATCTGTTCTGCTCTGAAAAAGATTAGACATGATTTTATCTGATGGCCACCTCCAAGCCCTTAGTCATGAACAGTGTTCCTACTCACCACAGGCCATGTCAGACTAATCCATCATTATTTTACAATTCCCATGACCTTTCAGAGAGGACTTCACATTAAAAGGATGGGCACTCAGTCTCACAATGAAGTTGGAAACTGTGGCTCCCAACAGGGATCAAGTACTGCTCTAGGAAATACAGATTCATTCAAGAAACATAGTGTGAAGCTGTGACATAGCTAATAATCCACCTGCCTATAGGTGTCTGGGACTGATAAAGAAGCACAAAAGCTGACCTGCCTGACATGGTCAGGGCGCCTTCTAAGAGCTTCAAAAATGCAGGGTAGAATCTAACATCCGTGCCTGTTTGATATGGAGAGTTACTGTTTGATTTGCCAGATGTGCCCTCCCCATCATCTCATTTCCTCTCTGTCAGTTGTTGTGGTATTTAGAGTGTTTCTACACACAGGGCATTCTTGTTTGGTTCTGTGCAGGTTTAGTAGTAGGGCATACTATTACTTTGCCTTTATGATGGGGAATACACTGACCTCTCCTCTGCCTTGCTCGACATTGTTCTTTTTCCACTCCGCAGTCATCTGGCATGAGAAGGATAAATGGTCTCCTCTTCTATGTATTTATTTCACTACAGAATTCCACTACCCTTTTTTAACCTATGGAATCATGTGGTGGCAACAGAACACAACAGAAACCAAGTTTTCACCATATGAAGTTTATCTGTCTTTAACACACTTGTTTGAGTGAATACTTTAGAAGTTTGTCATTTTCTGAGAGTAAAAGCCTCCCTGATTATATTCACATTCATCTGCATACACAGTATGGATCATCTGGGTCTCTGATGGTTAAGAGGTCAGATTCTTTGTTTAGGCAATTCATCACTGAGACTCTTCAGTATGATCATAGAGGCATAGAATCACAGAATGGTTTGGTTTGGAAGGGGCCTTACAGATCATCCAGTTCTAACTCCCGGAAAGGTTGGCTTTCTGGGCTCAAGCGCACACTGAAGCTGGCTCAGGCTGAGCTTCTCATCAACCAACACCCCCAAGTCCTTCTCCGCAGGGCTGCTCTGAATCACTTCTCTGCCCAACCTGTAGCTGTGCCTGGGATTGCCCCAACCCAGGGCCAGGACCTTGCACTCGGCCTTGTTTAACATCATGAGGTTTGCACTGGCATGTCCATGCTCAGGCATGTCCAGGTCCCTCTGGATACCATCCCTTCCCTC
>JBCJKH010029209.1:12500-19572 GCA_039877255.1 Loriculus beryllinus | reverse complement strand
TGTTTGTTAGCAAATCCTGTGAGCTATGCACATACCTGACATCACTGAAGAGTTCATCAATCATTATGCTAGTATTACACAGATGTAAAATACAGGTAGCTCTTTTGAATTCTGCAGAATTAGAGAAAAAGGAAAAAAATAAACCACAGTATCTTTCCAAATGACAGAGTACATGCAGAGAAGTAAATTAAAGGCAGCACAGACACAGCACAAATACAGCTTTAGAAAAACAAAGTATTTGCCAAGATAGAAAGGACAAAATAGGTAAAGGAACAAATACTAAATTGAGGGCTAATATATATAAAAGGAAAACAAAACCAAAACCAAACGGCAAAGAAGCAGGTTATGTCAATCCTTTGACATAAATGCTTTCTAGTAACTCATGGGAAAAAAATATAAGTAAAGAGTTTGAAAGCCTTGCTGGAATTCTCATATCATAAAATAATCTTCCCCTCAAAAACTTGTAACCAGTAATTTTTCTGATTATATAGAATTCCTACATGGCTCTGTAATTCAACAGACTTTAGACATTTTTACCTGTGCAGCACATTTTATTATTCAATGTCTCCCTATAATAAAAAAAATAACCCATACATATTTAAAAATAGATACTATTCTACTTCAGTATTTTTATTTTTTTTTTTGCAAGGAGGGGAGGGCAGGTAATTTTCCTCTTGCGTTTTGAACAGAACCATAACTATCAGGATTCCTTTGCTTTCCTTCTCTTTTCTGTATCTTGTTTTCTCTCAGCAAGGTTAAGGGATGATGTGCGCGCAGGAACGCAAGCACAAACCTATTGTTGAAGCACTGGAGGAAACTCGTACCTTCTTTGGGTAGGTCTTATAAAACAGAATATCTTCATAACAAGGCCACTGAAAGATGATTAATACAGATTTTTCTCTTTTATTTATCTTTTGTCCGTTTTAAATGCAGCAGGCATTCATCACCGGATTATAACAACTTGAAGGTTACTCAACATACAGCTTTTTTGCAGGAGATACTTTATCACATGCCTAACCTTATATGAAATACTTTAATTTAAATCAATGTGAAAAAATAATTTGGTTAAAGTTAGACATTCTTTGATAAATCAGGATCTTGGAAAAAAAGAAGAAACAAAGCCATGGGTTTAAACATACAGGATATGTCATTTGGAATGAATGGATGCGAGTTGTCAATTTTTTATTTTTCCAAAAATTTTAGAATTTGAACTGCTCCTGATAAATTTGTTCCCAAATTTTATCATGCGGTGTACCAGTGTTCAGAAAGCAGTCAATTTGAAACAGTAGTCCCTCCAAAGGCTGTTTCCCCCCTCCAAAATATGGTGGATTTTTGTTCTACTGTCTTGTGAAAAATGCTTTTAGGTTTTATTTTCACTGGAAAAGAAACTTCAATAATTCAACCCCTTTGCATTGTTAATATATTAGAACAGCATTTGAATATAAGGTGTCGACCTTATTCCGATTTTCAGATGCAACGATTAGAAGTCATTGACACCAATCTACCACAAGTGACCTTAGTCGCGTATCTTGCCCTGTTATTAGAATAATCAAGGAACGCAATTCAGAAATTATATTACATCCTGCATTTTATTCAATTCCATATGACAAAAATAGTAACCTAGACTAAGACATCCATTTCAATCAGTAGATGTGTCAAGCCAACAAGATTTAATAATAAAAAATATTGGATCTAGGTAACAATTCCCAGCTGTTTCAGGGAGGCTCCTAGCCCTACATGGTATCACAGTATAAAAATAGTGTCTCTCTTCACCATGCAGAGAGGAATGACCTAACCCTGAATACAAAATGGGGTCAGTCTTACTGTACCATCATCAACCATCTTATTTACAACACTTTACATATTTTCTTTTTTTCCTTTTTCATTTTTTTCTTCTCTTTTTTTTTTTCTTTTTTGAAGTTATACACATCCTTTAGGGAATAGAGATAACACTACATGGTACCAAATACTAACAAAAAAAAAAAAAAGTCACACCGAAAATGACACAGATAAATAAAAACATTCAATTGCTGAAATACAGCAACATTAAGCCACCTCAGTTTTCTTTTTCTTCCAATGCTTGTAAACACCCCTAACCACTCACACACTGTGGCAAAAAAAGATGTTACACTATAAAGGTGTTACAGATACGTAATTTTGCTTATATATAGATAGAGGTATCTATATATCCCTATCTCATCACTGTAGAAAATGGAGCTGTTCATTGTTCATTTCCAATAGAAACAAACAGCTAATAAGTCTTCAAACCTCTTTTCACTCCATTACATGATGGCAGAAATAGTCCATCTTCTTACAGTAATGGTTTTTGTTGTATAAGATTGTCCTATTTTTCAGTCTCAACTGAGAAGACCTCACTGTCTGATTCATTCTTCAGGGGCATAAAACTCCTTGTGCTGTTACTCAGCTACCCATAACGTCCCTCAAGCAGTTCGGCTGGATAGAAGTTCATAGTGTCAGCTCCACCATGCTTGTAATGCACAAAAATGAGGTAGTACACAAAACATTTACTGTTCAAGTTTTGATTGAGCCCCAGTCTCCTCAGCATCCCCAGCCTAGCTTATGAGTGGAACCTTTCCCTTTATTTACTTGGTGTAATTTAAACAATGCAATTAACATAAAATTGTATTTGATTAATCAGAGTACATTGTGCTTTGGAGCAATCTGAGAAGACAATCAGCAAGAGTTGGAAATAAATGCAGAGTATTTTTGTATGTTACTACTGCTCATGCTGCCCAAAAGTTATTATTTTGTTCCCATGTTATTAGGCAGTCAACATCTTTCTTGTGGGTATGTGTGAAAGAGACAGAACAGATTACAGTAAAATTAAACCTACACAATGTTCTCCTTCCTATCCTAGACTTGTATTAATATCACACTCCTAAGATAAATGTATCAGAATTCTGTTGGGGGTGGTCACGCTTTTAAGTGGGCTTTGTAGGAAAGTTAAATGAATCATTTCTATTTAAGAAATGGCAGGCCCCGTATTTCCTAAGGAACTGACAGTTCTCTGCAGCTCTTCTGCTTAGTTAATAGAGATCTCTCATTGTTCAACCTTAAAACAAAACAAGAAACTGCAAAAGGGTTCTCCTTATTCCTTAAGTCAAAGTACTATTTATAAAATAGTTTACATCTTTGTTCAGTTTCAAATTATAGACAAACCTCCCTAATACAAAATACTAAAAGTGCAATAGTATAAATTAAGAGTTTGCAACCACATTATACAAACATTACCTTTTTTATTGTACAGCTTTGATAACATGGAGTATTTACTCACAACTGTTTATAATGTTGTGAATAATTTATGGTGCTCAGGTTTGTCTGTAACTTGTTTTCCAATCATTGAGCTAAAGTCCACACTACAATTTTTTTTTTTCATTTAATAGAACAACTGTCCACATAGCAGCTACAAATATTTAAATAAAAAAAGGTTTGTTACTGACAGGTACTTGCACATGAAAAGCATGCTATCTTTCCCAATAAAACTTCACAATTTTGCCTGCATTAAAATAAACCACTTATTTATAGTAAAACAAAAAAATAAAACAAACAAACAAAAAAAAAAAAAGAAAAGAAAAAAAGGAAAAATCACATAGCCAGATGTATTTTGCAGTACAAAAGCTTCATTTAAGTTTGGGGCTAGTATATTGTCTGTTACCCGCATAATCTTAACATTATAAATACTACAGACAAGGATACTGTAATAATACACAGCATTGGGGTACTAAATCACTTATTTAAGATTAAGATTCCTAAAACCATAGTCCAAGTTGCTAACTAATTTGAACAAAACCAGCAAATAAGTGTGACAGAATGCTGTAATGAAGCCCCCCTTTCTCAGGTGATAGTAAGTTTTGTAAGAAGCAAAGTAGACGCAGACTAGCCTCTTTCTGTTTCTAATGAAGTTATCCCATGATTTGTTTTTTTTTGTGTTCTGTTAAATTAAAAGATTTCAAAGTTCTCTGTAACAGTCAAACTCACTGTTGAAAGAAGTACCATGCAAATCTTGCAAGACAACTTTTCAGCAGCCACAAAGTTATGTATTTCTGCTATGGGTAAAACTTTAAAGGGAACCTATGCATTTAGGTCAGGAAACTAATGCTTAGCTTCAAAAGCTGTACATGGAACAGGACAAGTGTTGTGTCGAGTAGCAGTCCAACAGTTATTCGGAATGAATGCTTTTAATTTATGCCAATCTCTTTATTATCCTCAATAAATCTGGTGAATGGACGACTGGCTCCCGTTTCAGAACTTGCTTTGTCCAGACCGACAATGGGAGGGCTGCTGCCTGTGCGAGCTTTGTCCATGCCACCGGTAAGGTTACTTAGAGGCGGGATGGCGCCTCCGCCTAGACTTACTGGGAGCTGAGGAATGCCTCCGTTCTGTATGACAGAAATCTCATTGTTCTTCATAGCAAGTCCGTTAGTGATAGCTGCAGCGTACTGGTTCCAAAAACTGGGGTCAACGTTCATGGCCCGAGCTGCCAAATCCTTCTGGAACATCTCAGAGAACTTGAGTGCGTCGCCACCGAGCAGAGCCATGGGGTTTTCCACGGAGAGGCGGCGGCCGCGGCGTGCAGGCGCGTTATTCCACATGTGAGTTCCCATGTGAACCTGCGGAGCAAAAGGGGACAAGAAGCACCCCCAAGACAGCACATTCTGGTGAGGTGGCTGGCCTGAAATGCTGCTACTTACAGTACTGCTTGCTTTAAAAAAAAGTCTTTTAATTCGCACTGAAAACAAGTCAATTCTAGTTAAGACACAGTTCTAAGGCCCAGTCAAGCTACACAAAGAAAACCCAGCTCTGAAGTAATTTTCCAATGTGCATTTTGTTTCTCCTCAGCGAAAATAAACGCAGCACTGCAAGAGGATATCTAATATCCTCTTAGAAAAGATAATTTCACATGCAAGCTCGAAGTCCTCAAATGCTGGAGAATACCAAGTGCATTACTTGCAGTAGGAGAAGGGTGGGTTTTTTCTGCCCTTCTTCTTACATCTTGTCTACTTCCACAATATTTTCTCTCATCAGAAGCATCAATTATTTTCGCTAAACTCAATATTCTAAAAAGGGACATTTAAAAATGTATTCCCCAGTCTGTGTCCTGGTAGTTAACCACATTTTGGGAATAAGAGGCGTGAGTCCTGTAGTAACCCACTGCAAATCAGTGGGAAACAGCTTTCTAGTCTGCAGAGAGGAACAAAAAATCTGAGAAGCACCCAAGGAGCTGAGCAAACTTTACATTTCTGGATTATAGCCAGGTTATTTTGCACTGACAGTCCACAAGAACCACCAGAACACATCCTTCAGCTGACTGCATGTGCCCTCATGTCTTGTCAGGAGAACTACTACGTGCACACATGTACATCCAGAAGCAGTTTTAAAGTTCACATCATTCCACAGCCACTTTCCAGTCCCTATCTCCAAAGCAATGGAAGCATAATAAACACCACTATACAGCAAGCATTTCCTTGAACTCGCTTCTCTCTTTGGGACAAGCACTTAGCACTAAAACCTGCCGAGTTCAAGAATGGTGCCTTAACCCCCCCCGCCCCTAGCCTTTACGGTTTTATTTGGCCTCTTACCTTAAGATTCCCCTTTGTGGTAAAAGCTCTACCACAGATTGTGCAACCAAACGGTTTTTCACCGGTATGGGTGCGCTCGTGTATCTGCAGTGCACTTGCTGAGGAGAAGGTCTTCCCGCACGACTGACAGTTGTGCTGCTTGGGAGTCCGGCGAGGCGGGGGCGCCAGCATAGGGGTGATCCCAGGACTCCTCACTGTCTGTGGTGTAGCAGGAACCTGGATTCCAGCTGGAAGCGAGGGAACCTCACCCAAAGAGATCGGCTTGCTGTGACCATTCACTTCCATTTTGATCATGGTAGGTGCTGTACTGGTGACCAGGCTAGGAGTACTTTGGCTGGGACCTAGAGTAAAGTTGGGTTCAAATAACTGAGAAGGCAGCTCTTTTAATTTGTGCGTCAGTAAGTGCTGTTTTAAATTACCCATAGTGGAACACCCACGACTGCAGACTGTACAAATAAATGGACGTTCTTTAGTATGGCTGCGGTAGTGAATTTCCAATGCACTCTTACAAGCAAAAGGCTTGCCACAGATATTACAAACTGTACTTTTAAACTTACCACGTTCTCTGTTCAGGAACAGCAGGCTAAAAGGAGCCTCCTCTTTGATGACCGGTCTTCCAGGGTTGGTGGATGTCAGATCTAATGCTCCTCCATTTTCAGTTGCGGGTGGTGGACTGTCTGGTTTTTCTGTCTTTAATTGTATTTCTTGTGGCTCTTCCTGGTTACTGAGACCTGGGGACTTTGATCTGAAACTTTCACTATTGCTATTTACAGGAGACAAAGCTTGCATGGAGGAAGAAGACTCTGACATTGCAGGGCTGCCTGCACTCTGGCTTTCAAGATCACCAACAGCTGATGAGGAGTCATTGCTCAAATGGTCACTTTCTCCTGATCCATTTTCTATGGATTTTAAACTGGTCAGCTGCTGGCAGTTCATAACAGAATCAATCATTTTCATTTGATTCTCCAAAGCAGCAATACTGGAGATCACAGAAGGTGGCGAAGAAGGACATGACCCAGAGTATGAGATAAGGGGTTTGGATGAGTCACTTGCAGTGTCCTTTAGCTCTGGGTCCTCTTCCATAGAATTTTCATCAATGTCATCATCAAAGTTGCTCAGTGTGTCAACATTCTTCTCATCATAGGAAAGCTCTGAGTCCATGGCATCCTGGAAGCCCTCTGGTAATGGCGTGTTTGGAATTTGCCCACCCATATGCATACGAATGTGCTGCTGAAGAACAACTGCATTTGTAAATTTCTTCTGACAAATGGGACACGAGTGCTGTACTCTAAGTGGTGGCTTCGCTCGATGAACTCCAAAATGCGTTTTTAGATTGCCTTTTGTAGTAAAGGCACGTCCACAAATTTTGCATTTAAATGGTCTTTCTCCTGTATGCGTTCTGTAATGCATCTTGAGAGCACTCTGACAACTAAGCACACGGTGACAAATGACGCATTGATTAGGATCTGTCA
>JBCJKH010029209.1:0-7500 GCA_039877255.1 Loriculus beryllinus | reverse complement strand
AGCTTTTGCTTTGTGAAAGCATGCAGAGTACAGACCAGGGAGCCACCAACATGCTCGCCCTCTCCAGAGTCTTTCCTAACTAAGACAACTCAAACAAATCCTTATTTACGTTACAGATTTACATTTTTACGGTCGAGGAGGTTGATCCTCAGAATCTGCCGAGTTCCCTGGTTGGTAGTACCGACCACTCACGGGGGCACCGTGTCACTCCTAAGGCTTTCACTGAGAATATCTTCCAGTGCTTATTTGCAAACCTTGGCAACCTGCGTTAAGACTTGCCTATTGTTATTACCACTACTAGTATATAATATTAATATTATTACCACTACAACTACTACTGCTACTTCTACTATTAAGGCATGGTTGCAAAGGAGAATTACTTCTAAAAGAAGTTGCAAACTGCACAGCTCCTCTTCCAGCTTTTTAGCTATATATTGCTATTCTTTTGTTTAAGGAAAGCTTTTTCTAAACAAACCTTGCACAAAAGACTTAAGTAATTAGTGATGGATTCAGGCAATGCCGTCATTCAAATATGGCTGTCCTCTGATCTAGAACGAGCTGATCAAACACCAGCAAGCTAATTATTTCAGACACTGTACAGTAATCATCAAGTCCAAATGCGAGCATTTACAATCAAAACAGGTGTAATTTTCTGCACTAAAGACAGTCTCGTGATCTATAAATGTCAAAACTAATACATATAATGCATAAGCTTACAACAGAAACCTAAACTTCTCATGTGCACTGCCAGGAGATATCAATGTGGACCTTTTCAACACTTTGAAATAATAGCCAGCCTAGTGTACTAACTTATAAACTCAAAGAAGCAGCAGTCTGCATTTGAAATACAACCTGTGAAAAAGTAAAAGAGCTAAACAGCAGTATATTTTGCAGATGATCTGTGCTTAGCTCTGTTCTCAGTGAAACAGAGGGTTAGTTTTGTGCTATCTCAGGGGGATCAGGCTTGCACCCTATTAACCAGGGACCTACAGCTCTGTTTCCTCATTCTTTCAACTCCCCAGCCTTAAAAACAGTGAGAATACTTTTCAAATGAGCAGTCCAAGTTCACTAATCTCATTCTCTTGTCTTGAAATATTCAAAAACTGCTTTTGAAAAATATTTTAGATAATGATGCTGGAGAGTCATTAAAGTTTTGGGTTTTTTTTTTTCACCCAAAAAAATCAACTTTAAAGTGTACATTCAATGAACCTCACCACAGTATTTTCCATTTAGGATACATTCTTTTGGCACTTCTTAAGAAATCAAACAAGTCTGATGTCTCTCAGCACTTCTTTCTTGGACTGGTAAGTAAGGAGGTGACACAGGTGACATCGAAGTAAATGCTGCTTTGCCATAGCTGACAGTACATACAGAGGCTACCAAGATTCACAGAACAACAGACTACGTACAGGCTCAGTCCAACAACTCCTACTCAAATGAGTAGCCTTTGCTCATATTAAAACACCACTGAAATTAACAGGATTGAAAGAGTATGAACTATTCATTCAAACAGCAGTCTTCATGGTGTTGCCCTAAACAAGCACTCCAGAGGGGAAGAAAGCAAGACTGAAAATGATGACTGATAAGTATTTTTTAATATACGTATGTGTACTGGAGAAATTAACAGGGTCCCAGTATTTCACAAATGAGGTTTTCAACATCCCTTTCAGAATTACTGTTTAATATGAAAGCACTAATGCATTTATTGTTGCTTTTGAAGTGGAAGTCCTCACTGTCTTCAACAGCGAATAAAGCTTAAAAGCATATGCCTCCTTCACATGAAAGGGTATTTTCTGGTGTTTCTTAATGCCCAATCACCTTATAAATGACAGAAAGCAGTACCAAAATATTATCCAGATTACTAAAAATTTTAAGTCTTTAAATACAAAGCTAAAAAATAAAGTCAGTTTTAGTTACAGCATATACCTATTACAGGAAAACACAGCATGTTCCCATGTTTCCTTATTTTTTATAGCTTGCATCCATTTTCTGATATATTACAAAGCGATTAAATCCATCATGTACTGAATAATTTAATCTTTTTCCTTTTATCTTTCCTGAAGAAAAGCAATCATTTTTATTATTACAGTGAGGATGTGGTGCGGTGAAAATTTTCAAGGACTTTGGGGGAATTAATCGAGCACTTGCTTAATCTTACAGACATGAGTTGGATTTTGCAGTTCTTAGTTACACAAAAGGTGTTGAATGGGAGTTTTGTCAAGCAGTCAGGATCTCAGCCACTAATAACCTCTCGGTTATTTTCTTTTTCTCATTAGCAGTCTAACAGCTAACAGACTAATCTGAAGCTGCTACGGGATGCAAGATGAATTGCAGCACATAAAGCTTACCCTAGGAAAACAGGTGAAAAATTGCAGGCAGCATTTCTCACACGGTACTCCCGGCGAGCTCCTGAGCAGGTACCAACCCACTGAGCTGCGGTGGCTCCAGCACAGTGCTCTCACTCGGGTCTGTCCCTAAAATTAGCTCACAGAAATTCAAACGAAGGTGTTTTGAGAAAGTCACTTTGGGATGGTGATACCTGAAGCGGCTCAGGTGCTCTGCTGACTCAGTGAGGGGGTGTGAGGGGTTGATGCCAGGTGGCTTTGCTCTGCCACCTTCCTTAAGCGTATCCACCAAGCAATTTTCAGGTTGGAGCAATACATGGCTGCAGTGAGGATGGTGCTGGCCTGCTTTCTCACTGTCCAAGAGGCAGGGAGAGAGCTGAAAGGGTGACGTGGGTCCTTCAGTCACCGCCAGGAAATGGACAGCACTGAGAAAAAATTGCCACAGCTTCTGACTACAGTACATGCAGGATCTGTAAATCTGGCTTTACTAGTTACAAATTTTTATTACAGGCACATTTTTATCACAGGCACATGTCTGTAAGAAGAAAGCCTATTGCATGCTGTGCAAGGGAAAACGTAACGAATGGATGCTTCAGAAATGCTGCCATCTACTCCTGTGAAACAAACTGAAATGAAACATCACATTCTAGTCAGGTTAATTCTGAAAACATATGCTGTTTATTAAGTGGTCCCTTTCTCCAGTCTGGAAAAACGCCAACTGACCACTGTGTTTCATCTGCCCTCCAGAACCTTTCCGTTCTGTCTCAACTTAAATCACTTCTAGTACTGTACATGTAAATGACCTGAAAAACACCTTTTCAGTTATGTTAAGTAGGGACTATTACAATCACATGTTCTCTGACAATTCAGAGTTGTATTTGCTACTCTGTATCACAGAATCCTAAAATTATGTATGATTCATAAGACACTTGAATAAAAACAGGTAAGAGAATCAACATTTTTTAGGCTTTCATCTATTTCAGATTGCTGCTACCTTCCTGAAGCCTCCAAACAAAAGTGTCTTGTAAAGAAACCCAACAAATGTGCGAATCATTTTTTTCTGAAGCTTCTTTTTACACTCTGTGCAATAATACAAATGAAAGCACAGAAAAGTGTTGCATGAATTACTATTATGCCTACATTCAGAGCTGCATAATCGAGACTTATCAAGACTTAAATGTTTTCTAAATGTAGGAATTTCTTTCAGGAAGAAAAAGAAAGCAACGCTGATGTTCCACTGAAAAGCAGTGTACAAACTGTGAAGGAGTTTCAGAAAAAAAATGTGTTTGTTAACATCAGCTAAAGATAAAATGTCTGCTAACTATAAAGACAGATGTATAAAATGCTCTCACATGCAAATCCAATAACCATTTCAAAGTGCAGCTCACAGCATTTTTATATATTTAAACAAGCAACATTATAAATAGAACTCTGAGAACAGTGTACCCATACAGGCCAACTATTCACTACTCCTATCATCAGAATATACTAATTTACTTTTCCCCAAGCTCAATTTTAATAAAGTAACAGGAATATATTTTAAGCCTCCATAAATTTGTTTTCAAAATCATATTCATTTGGAAATAGCAGCCTTGTAACATCGTACTGATCCTTGAGAAGAACACTATTACTTTTTCCTTAGCTTTATAATCTCTTACAATTGACAGAGCTTTTAAAGAAAGTTTTCTTAAATTGTCAGAACACGTTTATTTTCTTGCAAATTAATTCTTTTTAACTCTTTATGATAGCTTTGAATCCCATAAAGAAAGATGAATTATCACATACTGAGCCCAAGCTGTGAAACAGGAGGAGACAAATAGAGACCCCTACTGTGTTTAACAATGTAGAAGAAATTCCAGACTCAAAAATTTTCTGTCCTTTTTCTCAGCCCACAAAAGCTGTCAGTACGGATTTGAACAGTGGAGGGCACTCTTGCTATGCAAAACTCGGTACTGACCTGGCACACTCGGTTTGATCTATTCAGTAGCCTAAATCTCAGAATTTGTTAAGTAACAGCCACCTGTGGCACAGGCACTAACTGTATTCTCTTAGATGGATTTGCAGTTTCTAATCTGTGCAGTGAAGCACTTCGTTACCTCGAACACTGGCACCTTTCTACGTGTATGCAGATGTGGAACAGATGCAAGCCTCACAAATTGTTTGGAATATCTGTGCAAGATATCACATTAAATAAGACCTGTGCTATGTTTTTCAAAATTATATAAACAGCTACTCGACTGGCTGTTATAGCGTATCTATACATTAATTCTGGGTTCTATAGAATTTGCGTACAAACATGCTGGTGTCTGTAGGAGCTAAGTTTATTTGGAACACATCAAGTTTCATGGGGAACCCTAACAAAAAATTGAGGTCAATGCTTCTAACATAGCCAACATGTAAAACACATTGAAAAACCAAAACAAATAAATTAGAAGAAAGATAGCAGAACACTAGACTCTGCATAGATTTCCTATTTTGAAAAGTATCATTAACTATGTCTTCAGCTACATAACTCTGCAGAATGAAGTCAACCACTCTCCGAACAACCACAGAAACGCTGACAAATTTGTGTTTGGAGGCTCACAATACGAGAAGCCGATGTGAGGACCCAATCCTGCATCTCCTATGCATCTCAAAACTGAGCTTTCAAGCACTGGACTCAATGGCACTCCTTTACTCCTTTGAGTAAAATTACCCACGCACAGGAGTGCTTGAAAGAGCAAACCAAGAGTGATCCGATGCCAGTTGTACAGCTCAGTCATTTTGCTAATTTATCGTTCTGTGTACTGCAGCATTGCAAAGGATAGCAAAGCACACAAAGATCTGAACAAATTAATTAGCTTTCATCATTTGCAGTTTTGGGGACATTACTACACCAACAAAACGATAAAATAAAGTTATCAGACGGCACCAACAGAAGGGGTCTCCTGAAACCCTGGAGAACAAGTCGCTTTTGATTAACTGAAACAAAAATACTGCAGCACCTGCAGGGTTAATTAAGCAGCTCAAGATGCTGGGCTTCACAAAAGGAAACCTTTTTCCTCCTTTAAGAACTGTAAACACTTGTGCTGAACTAGATGGGTATTTGATAAGCTGTACAGCATGTAGCAAACTCAGAGGGATCTCTAGTTAACACTCAAATTCAGTGTTAACACTTAACAGAACAGTGGTAAGCCGTGCTGCCAAGGTCAACTGCACAGATGTACTAATTGTATTATGAGCTTGACATCTAGTGGCCACCCCTGGCAGGGCAAAGCAGGCAAAGGTTAAATCAGCAAGCCTTGTCAAAGCACTTCTAACTACTCACCCTCAGGGAGAGTCCTGGGGAAGCTTTCTGGCACTCTCCAATCCCACCTTCTCCCCGGGATGCAGGCTGAGCTTCGGCAGCAGCCCGCTGTGCGACCACACAGGGCAGCACCCACCCATGCAGCATCACTTGTGCCCGCTGCACCCACACCCCATGCACCCACCCTGGCTGGCTGGGGGAGGTGAAGAGCCTTCCTTCCCAAATATTTTGCTGTGCCTCACTCTCTGTGCCAAAAGCTTGGACATTTTGTGGATTTTTCTTTCTCACCTAGTGACAGGGTTCAAATTTTTGGGGGGAGTGGTGAAGGGCACTGCCACCATACCAGTATTAGAGATTGTCAGCAAGAGTTTCAGAAGGTATCTTTTTTAAAGGTTCAGCTTACCCCATAATGAATGTTTGAGTTCAAGTATGCTCATTTCATGTACTCTAACTACAGCAGGTATTTCTGAAGACCCGGCTCTTTAGTCTGCTGTCTTTTCACTCTTCAACTTAAAAGAAACGTTTTTTTAAATGTGTTTCATTATGGGTTTCTATCGCCCTTTAAACAATTAATTGTTCTGGCTTTCCCAGTTCTAGGAAGAAATGTGCTCCATGTCCAACAGCTCTAGAACTGAACCAGATCCTAAAAGTGTATTTTGACCTAAATTCCTTTTTTTAATTAATGGAAAACCCTCACTACTTTTAGTGGGATATTTTAAGAGGGCTCAGGAAACAGGATTTTGGCCCTTTACATTGAAATGTACAATTCAATAAAAATTTACTGCTGGAACTAGATTTACTCATGCTTCCTTTGAAAAAAAAAAAATACAGCAAATTACTCCCCTTCTACAAATGCAATATTATGAAGGAAATTATTTTTACGTGCTTTGTTTTGGAAAATGCATCAGTACTTAACTATTTTAGTGTCATGTCAGACCTGGTTTATTATCAACAAAAGTGACTGACTCATGTCCTGACTGATGGATAGGCAACAGATATGTTTGTCCTGGCTTGGAAGACAACAAAACAAATGAAGGAAAGACATCCACAAAATCTTCCCAGGACTCAAACTATTTTTCAGAAATTGCACTAATATTCGTTATTATTTTTACTTTTTTTTTTAATGCCACCCATTTTTTTGAATTGTAGCTTTCCCTCTTTCTTAGGCAAGGAGAAGTAATTTTCAGCAGCTTAATGCATGCATATTAATGGCTTAATTACACAGAATTTAAAGTAACACCTTTCAAAATTTTCTCCCTCCCACTCCAAAAAAAACAGCCTTAATATCTTCCCCAAGAGATGGTAAGACTTTCTCTACACCAGCACCACCAGATAAAATTTGACCCAGTTCTGTCTACATTCATTGCTACACAAATATCAGCAAACTGGCTGATTGTCGTAGTTTCCTTACTATTCCAAATGTTTTCCTATTGGTAACAGAGTTAAAAAGAGAGTATTTAAAAATCATACAAATACAGATGTTACGCAGTTCGAACGCTAAGTCTCTACTGTAACAGCAAAACTATTTATATAAAGTTTCAATTACCATTTCTTAGCAAAGGAACAATTCGTAACAATACTTATTTGGCCTTATTTCCTAAAACAAAAAGCCTCCTCTTACAGTTGCCTCAGAACAAAAACTTGCAAAAAATCACCCAAGTTTTATGTTTACTGAGAGCTGCTTGTGACCTCTCAAGTTTTAAAGCCAATAGTGTCTAACTGATGTAGAACAACCTCTATTTTGTATATAGGAATGTTCCTCCAAAATGTGTTTTTCCCCTCTGTACATGCAGATAGAGAGAGCACACGCACACGAATCTGGGTGCTCTATAGCAAACTGTGTCGTTGCTGTGGCAGAGCATGTGTGTC